>JBCEWC010011613.1:0-16532 GCA_038996855.1 Solanum aculeatissimum | reverse complement strand
TTTTTAGATATAGCTAAAACAAGTTTCCGGTAACTTCCGAAGCACATTTTTAGGAACTTTTTGGGTCGTTTCAGTTTCACTATCCGGAACCACTGAAATTGTCGGAATTTCAATTAGAGCTTCTGAACTTTGAATATTGATCAAAGTCAAACATAGGCTCCAAAACTAACTAAAAATACAATTTTGAGTCCAAAATCTTCTTTTTAACTCTAGATTCAATTGTCACTTTTCCTAGATCAAATTTGATATTTAAGAGCTGATGGAATTGATGGATTTTTGTTCCGACACTTAAAACACTAAATGGTACAAAAACTCACTTTTCAACAATTTAAGCTTCCAAAAATGTAAAAACTGATATTTTCCACTTTTAAAACATGAGATCATAGTTACAACAACATAGATAGTTCAAAATAGGTCCAAAGAATCTTTCAAAAGGGCTAAATAGAAATTTTCGTAGATAAACACAAAAATGACCGACAAAGTCGTTACATCATTCACCACTAAAAATAATGTTGGTCCTCTAACATCAGGGAAAGAAAGGTACTTGAAGCCTCAAAAAGGCTGGGATATCTGGCCTGCATGTCTGACTCCAACTCCCAAGTAGCCTCCTCAACAGGACAGTGTTGCCAGTGAACCTTCACTAAAAGATTTCCTTGGTCCTCAACCTTCAGACCTGCCTATCTAAAATAGCTAGCGACTCCTCCTTATATGACATGTTTGAACACAACTCAACTGAATTATAAGAAATGACGGGTGACTCATCTGGAATATATCGGCGGAGCATGGAGACATAAAATACAAAATAAACTGCTAATAGTCACGGTGGCAATGCTAACTCAAAAGCAACCTCACCTACCCTCCTCAAGATCTCAAATGGACCAACAAACCTAAGTCTAAGATTGCCCTTCTTCCCAAATCTCATCATACCCTTAATGGGTGATATCTTCAACCATAAATTATCTTTAACCATGAACTCTAGAGGTCTAGTCCTCTTATCAGCATAACTCTTCTAGAGTCTCTAGGTTGTCAAAAACCTACTCTGAATCAACCGGACCCGATCCATAGCATCTCTGAGCAGGTCAACACCCAAAGCATCTGTTGAACTTGAACCAAACCACCCAATAGGTAACCTACACCTGTGGACATATAATGCCTCAAATGGTGTAATCTGGATGGTGGAATAATAACAATTATTGTAAGAAAACTACGCGAAAGGAAAGTGTTGATCCCACCGGGCCCCAAAGACTATCACATATGTTCAAAGCATATCCTCCAACACTTGAAAAGTCCGATCAAACTGTCCATCAGTCTGAGGATAGAAAGTTGAACTCAAATCCAATTGAGTACCCAAACTATGATGTAGAGCCTTCCAAAAATGTGAAGTGAACAAGAACCCTCTGTCGGACACTATAGACACTAGAACCTTGTGCAATCTAACAATATCAAAGACATACAACCTAGAAAACTGCTCCGCACTGTAGCTAGTCTTCACCGGTAGGAAGTGAGCACACTTAGTCAATCGATCTACAATCTCCCAAATTGAATCAAACTTACCCAAAGTCATGGACAAATCGATAACAAAATCCATGGTAACAACATCATTATGAGAGAAATACAGTATAAGTCCCGCCTCAACATGGAGTATAAAATCATGTGTCATAATCTATCATAATATCTCAGGTAGCCATAAACATATAAATGATCAAGTATGCCAAAAGTACCAGACCTTACTCGTCCCTACAATGTAAACCCATCATCATTATATCCAAGAAAAATTATATCACAAGCACAAAACCTTACTCGTCCCCAAGATACATATATATATATATCATAATTATACCCAAAAATCATATATAACACTAATACCAGACCTTCTTTGTCCCAAAAATCAATCTATAATCATCAAGGTGTCTCTTCAACCATCAAGTTACCAAAATATTTCTCCAAATAGTATCACAAGCCTCAATTTATCACAATAACATCTCATAGGATCTCATTCCACAAGTTTCCATCTCAAATTAACAATAGAGTCATAATTACTCATAATTTGACTTAATTGGATTCACATTTCCATCAATATCTTATCTCATCAACACAATTACTCATGAATCAGTCTAGATCTCACAATTACCACATAAGCATGCTAAATAACTCAAATCCAGTCTCAACAAGGTTAGCCAAATCTACCTCGATGTCGAAACCACACTCGGACAAGCTCTCAATCAACTCAAGCCTCCGAATTTTTCAATCACTGTCAAAATTAAATACTACGCATCAAAAGGACCATTTTTATGTCGGTATTTTCATGAATTAGGCTTAAGAGAAAAATGATCAAAATTAGGGCTAAATATTTGAAATTCTAAAATCTAGAAATTGACTTTAAAATAAAGTTTTACGCGAAAAATGGAATTCATGGGTAAAAATCTTATTAAAATCAGATTTAAGGCAAGTGAGAAATCAACCTTTAATGTTTAGAAATTATAGTCTAAAAATCTCCAATTTTGAACATTTAAAATTATGAAATTTAGGATGAAATTGAGATAAAACTTATAAAAAATGATTAATATGATGTTAAAAACACTTAACCTACAAAATCCTTCAAGAGTCTTCTTTCAAAATTTCCCCAAAAGCTTGACAAGTTCAAAACTAGAGTAAAAATTGTATCTCTCAGGTTTTTAAAAACTAATCAGTAAAATGCTCTCTGTGAACGTGGAGCCCATCCCACGAATGCAGAGTCTAACCAAGCTCCACTCTTCGCGAACGCGGAGCCCAAATCAAGCACCACTCTGTGAATGTGGGGCCCAGGTCCATGAATGCAGAGCACAACATCTCCAAGACCTTTGCGAACATGAAGGATTCTCCGCGAATGCGGAGAAGAACAGAACCTACACCAGATAACAATAAAACCAGCAAAACCAAGACCAATCCCCTACTCGGGATGAACCCTCAGAACTCATCCAAAATCAAAATTACACAAACTTTATATGTATCCATATTAGAAATAGCGATTCGGACTTAACAGAATAATCAGAAATCAATTTCAAGTCTTTCTCGCCAAATGTACCTATACAACTTATATAAACTAGTTTAAAACTAAAAATACCAACAGTACCCTCGACAAATTTAAAAAATATTTTGAGCCCATTCCTAAAGTTAGTTTCACCATCCAAAACTACTAGAACTGTTGGAATTTTCATCCAAGCTTTCAAAGTCCAAATGTTTACCAAAGTCAAACTTTGGTTCTAGAAATAATTCAAAATACAACTTCGAGCCTAAAAACCCTATTTTAACTCAAAATTCAATTTTATAACTTCTCATACACCAATTCAATATTCTAGAGATAATGAAATCGACGGATCCTTGATCTAACTCCAAAAACTCATAATGGTAGAAAAACTCACAATTTCAACAACTTAGGCTTTTAAAAAGAGTCAAAACTCATATTTTTATTTTAAAAAATCAGAATTTCTCTTCCAACATTACAGATAGTGCAAAATAGGCCTAAAGTAACTTACAGAAGGATAAAATAGTAATTTTCATAGATAAGGCAAAAAATGACCAACCAGGTCATTACGGTAGTAATTAAGAACCCTTACACCTGCAATGAAGAGTATATAGATAAATATAGCAAGAATAATCAATGATGCAGAGCAAATGAAATGTATGAATACAATGCATGGGGTGGAATCTCGATTTGTCGCACAACTAGTGTACATATTTATCGAGCTAAACTTATCAGGTAGAACCTAGGGGGTCTCACTGACCATGTACTAAAATCTCTCAACCTTGCCATCTACTTGTGGTCAAAGAGGTGTCAGATTATTTCAACCTTTCCGCCTCCTCATGGTCAAGGGTTTTAAAAAGTGGTACAATCTCACCCTTTCCACTTTTTCGTGGTCAAGGGGTCTTAGAAAAAGTGGTATAATATCTCAATCCTTGCTATCTCCGTGTGGTCAAGGGGTGGTATAAATGCAACATGAAGTTAATGCATGTCAATGCCACAAATCAATGTATATGACAACAATATAATAAGATAACTGATAAATATTACCATATAGCCAGAAATGGAATGACAAATGTCACAATTGATACCAAAATTCACCAATATGCCACAAATCACCACACTCTCATCAATAACCAAGTAAACCAATCATACCAGACTTTGCAAGTCCCAAAATATGCACATGATTCTCAGAAAATCCCTCAAATACCATCAATAACTACAAAGTTTGTCAAATGATGTCACAAGTCTCATATTATCAGAACAACATTCAAAAGAATCTCAAATATCTAGGATACATCCCAATTTGCCAACAAATTCACAAATTACTCCTATTCCAATATACCTCTATCACTTTTTTACAATAATATTATCATATCAATCTAATTCAATTACTCATGAAAAAATTAAATCTTATAATTATCACAAATACATATCAAATAACTCAAATTCAGACCCAAAAAACTTAGTCAACTCTACCTCGATGTGGAAACCATACTCGAACTAAGCTTTTAGACAATCAAAGCCTCCAAAATCAAGCTCGAATCAATCAACCACTATCAAGAATATATTATAAACATCAAGAGATGAATTTTAATACTCATATTGGCATGAATTGAGTTTAGGGCCAAAATTGCAAAAATTAGGGTTAAATTTTGAGGTTCATGAATCTAGAAATTGACTAAAATTTATGATTCTACACAAGAAAAGGAGTTTGTGGGTGAATATCCAATTGAAATTGAGTTCAAATTTAAGGAGAAATCAACATTTAAAATTTTCAAATCAAAGACATGAAAAACCCCAATTTTAAACAATCAAAATCATGAATTTCAAGAAAATCAAGAGAAAAGTGATGGAAATTAATTAATTTGAAGATAGAAACATTTATCAAAAGGTTTTCCATAAATATTCTCATCAAAAATCGCCCAAAAAAGCTTTAAAATATTTAAAATAGTGTTTTCATGATTTAAAAATTGTTTATGCAGTACTCCGTGAATGTGGAGCCCACACAAGTCTAGACCTCTGTGAACGCAGATAAGTCATCCGAGAATGCAGAATAAAAAGAGGTAACCCTCCATGAATGCGGAGTAGAAAGAGGTGAGCCTCTACGAACACGAAGTTTAGAAATCAAAGCCCTCCGCGAACACGGAGAAGAACTGGGGTTGCACCAGATTTCAGAACACCAACTCTATTTTTTAACTCGAAATGGACCCCCAAGGTCCATTTAGAACCCGATACACTCAAATCAGACATGTATTCCTAGCAAAAATAATAATCCAAACTCAACAAAACTATCAGAATTCAATTCTGAGGTCTCCTTAACCTAGTTACCAATAAAGCTCACTAAAACTAGTCACAACTCAAAATACCAAAACAGCCCTAGAAATCTCCAAAAATTACAATGAGAACATTTCTAATGTTAGTTTCACCATCCAAAACCACTAGAACTATCAGAGTTTCATTTAGAGCTTTCAAACTCCGAATGTTGATCAAAGACAAATTTAGGCTCTGAAAATGTAACTTTGGATCCAAAATCTTTGTTTTAACTCCAAATTCAATTTCATCACTTCTCCTAGACTAAATTCGATGTTTCGAAGATGATGGAATCGATGGATTTCCACTCGAATACCTAAAAATTCAAATGGTACAACAACTCACTTTTTCAACAACTTAAGCTTCCAAAAATGTCAAAACTCACATTTTCCACTTTTAGAACACAAGATCACAGTTCCAACAACATAGATTGTTTAAAATAGGTCCAAAACAATTTTTGAAAGGGAAAAATAAAAGTTTCCACAGATAAACTCAAAAATGACAAACAAGGTCATTACAAAAAATCACCGGATATATTAGAAATCAAAATCCATGGTAAAGAAGGGTGTGTAGTAATAGGTTCCATTTTTTTCTCACTTTTAGAAGCTTTTTCAAATGAGGATTTCAAAATTGGACCTACATCCTTCTTCACTTTCTTCTCATGTAATTTCTTTATGATTAATGGATCGTTTTGTAGCATAGATCTATTTTGATAAAAAAAATCATCAATATATGAAAGATTGTCAGTTAGAGAAGAAAGAAAAAAAATCTATAGATGAAGTTGACATCTATTGACTAGAGAGAGAATAAATTTAAAATTCAAAATTGTACTGAATGCAATAATTATTGTGATTGAGGGAGTGTAAATAGGAGAGATTTTAGATTGAAAAAATGAAGAGAAAACCATATGAGGGAGATAAATGTGATGTATCTGGATGAGTGGGAATTTGAAGGAAAAAGAGGAATTTTAAAAATATTTTGAAACGATAGAGAATAATAAAAAACATGATAAATAAAGATGTGTATATAGGTCATTATTCCACTAATACATTCCTCCTTCTAGGCACAGAAAATTCTTAATATTATTTTTTTCTTTACATACTCTTATTTATAACAGCTAAATGAAGTCTAAACATCAATGCAATATACATATAACAGTACAAATACGGTCAAAACTTTGTTAATAATATTGTATTATAGCAATTTAATTTTCTCTAGAATATATTATCATGTTATATGTTACTTCTCTATAACAATATTGTACTTATAACAAGTAGCAGTTCCATTTCATTATAATGGTATACTCTTTGTAAAATTATCTCCACATATCAATCATACTCAAATATTATAACACCCCCAAATTTATTCCACCTAGTCTGGTGTAAGTGTCCAGGAGAAGTTGAGAAATGACTGAGAAAGATCACTAGAAAGAAGCTATGAAGACCACCTATGGCCCAAAGAGTGATCTACGACCCGTAGATGGGCCTCTTAGGTGCCCTTGCGACTTAGTGAAATTTTTCTATGTCTGAGGCCCAATATTCGAGACACTATATGGATCATTTACTACTCTACGACCTGTAGAATATGTTTCTTGGGTGGATGTTTCAAAATTCACTTTTCTAGATATTTGAAAGATGAGATACCAGATGGCCTGTCGTCAAGGTTATGGCCCATAAAATAGGTTTCGTAGATTGAAGTTCTAGAAACTAAGATTTCTAAACCTTGAAACCACAAGATACCAGAAAGCTCGTAACCCAATCTACAAGCCGTAAGAAGGGGTTTCGTAGGTCCTAGGTTTAATTTTCAGTAACTCAATTTTTGGATACCTTTACTTACGAGAGGCCACTTATGGCCCGTAGTGGGACCACGACCCACAGATCGGATTTCGTGGTTCCGGGAAATAGTTTTAAGAGAAATATTTTTGTATTTTTCACCCTTTTAAAAAAAACCTACGGCATGTTAGACTTATTTTAGGTCCTTTAACAATACCCTAGGTGTATTATCCCTCATTAGATACTTGGAAACTTAGAGAGCATCGAAGAAGCAAGAAAAGTGAGGGTTTTGAATTCAAACTTGAAGATCATCAGAGGGTTGATCGCTCTTCATAAATTTAGGTATGTAAGGCTAATTAAAGTGTTGGACTGAGTTCATCCACAGGCCCTTCCATCTAATTGAGTTGAATGCGCGAATGAAAATAGAGTATTGAAAATTTCATGATTCTAATGTTTGAGTTGGTTACATTTATTTTGAGTTCTCATGAGTATCTATGAATGAATTGATGCATTGAACTGTTGTTTATATGAAAGTGGGGTTCTAGTCTTATACATAACAACATGAATCCTAAATTGCATTATTCTATAAGATTTTATATATTGACTTAATTGAGATCATGAGTCTTACTATCTGAGTTGAGTAACTGGAGCATTAACTAAGCATGAGTAGCCCTTTTATCTCTCTACATATCTGATGAGCATCGTATTTGTTTTATGTGATGAGCATGATTGAGTAGAGTCTAAATGATTGTTTGAGTTTGACTCATGATTGTGTGCATAATTGATTTCCCTAATTGGTTAACGTGTTGATTGATTAGGCTTAGTTGAGTTGGGATAATCCAAATACATGAATTTTGTGTTTATTGGCATGAGAATATTTTAGTCTTAGGAGGAGTATTAGCACTGATATTGGAGTGAGTAAATAACTACTCTAACCCATAAACGATGTTACCAGTGTAGGATAGTCGTGTAGTTAACTCTAGTAATTCATGTCCCAAACAAATGGACATTTATTTTAGATCCAAGAGACAGAGTTGATCATTCATTATCTTGGCAAGTTTAGGATGGGTGTGGCAACAATGTCGCCTTCATTGTGCATCACCAAACTAAAGGTGGTGGAATTGGATATCGGTTAAGAGAAACTTCTAAGAAAAACTTGATTTGGCATATGAAATATTTGAAATTGAGTTGCATAATACTGAGTCTATTTTCAAAGAATGATTATATATTTCTTAAACTTGCATGCTTATTGATTTAAGTTATGAGATGATGAGTAGATTTTCGAGTTGAGATGAGCTTTATTTGTTTACCTTATCCATCTTACATGCTAGTATATTCCATGTACTGATGTCCATTTAGGCCTGTATCATTAATAATTTAGATACAAGTAATAGAAGGCTTCAACCAGCGCATCGTTGAGGTTTAGTTTCTTGCTATTAGCATTTGGTGAGCCCTCCTTCCCTTTGGAGGAGCCCTTTTTCCTTTTTATTGAGTATTCATATTTCTTGATTTGGGTAGATAGGGTCTGTTATGGTACCATCTAGATTGTTAGATAGAGGTTTCATAGATTTTGAGTAGAGGATTATTGATGGTTATTTTATTTCCAAACTTGATTCTTGGAAACTATATATCTATAAGAGTTTTATTTATCCATTTGATATCTTTTCTTGAGTATTTCTTCTGTTGTCGAGTATGATGTGATCATGAGGCCAGGTGGTTCTCTTGGGGAATCAATAATGGTTCCTCAAGTGTCATCCATGCCAAGGGAATACTCTCGGGGCATGACAAACTTGGTAATAGAGCATAGAGTTCAAGTGTCCTAGGGAGTCTATGAAGTCGTGTCTACTAGAGTCTTGTTCATGGGGGTGTTGTGCACCACACTTTATAAGCAGGAAGTTATAGGATATTAGGAATGGTTACACATATATTGTATTATGAGTTCGTGTGATAGTGTTTAACTCTTTTAAATCTCTTTTCTAATTCATGTGTTACGTGTTTGCAGATCATGCCTCCTAAGTGTACCGCTAGCCAAACAGATGCATTGACGAGTAACGTGAGAATCCCTTGCAAGAGGTGTCAATTTTGAGAAATACAAAGGGTTGAGGTCGACTTGCTGGAGTTGTTAGGGCTCCCCAGGCACCTACTGCTCTACTTGCTCATACTATGGAGGTTGATTTCAGAGGAGCTATCACTATGCTCACCTAACTGGTAGCTGCTCGGAGAGGAAATCAGAGTTCACAGGCTCCTAGTTCTAACTCCCAAGAGTCAACTGCTACAACCAGACTTAGAGATTTTATAAAGATGAACCCACTAGATTATATAGGGTCTAAGGTTGAGGAGAACCCTCAAAATTTCATTGATGATAGGTGGAAAATCCTAAAGTCCATGCATGCAACTAAGTTTAAGGGAGTTAAACTTGTTTCCTATCGACTTAAGGATGTGGCGAATGTTTGGTATAATCAGTGGGAAGAGGGCCGAGGTAAGGATGTTGAGCCTGCTGAGTGGAGTGAATTTGAGCATATCTTTATAGATCACTTCTTTCACTAGGAGTTAAGGGAGGCAAAGATTGAAGAGTTAGTGAACTTGAAACAAAAGGCGTTGACTATCAAAGAGTACAAATTTAATTTCCTCCAGTTATCCAAGTATGATTCGGAGATGGTCCAGAACATGAGAGTAGGAATGAGAAAGTTCATATATGGACTGGGCAAGCATGTAAAGAAATAGTGCAGGGCAACATTGCTAATCCCAGACATGGATATCTCTAGGGTTATGGTCTATGCATAATAACTTGAGGAAGATAAAAATTTAGATAGAGAGGAGCATCTGAGCATGAAGATCAAGTTAGCACAACCTGAGCCTAACCAGCTTATGCAGAGCAAGAGAGACAAGTCCTACTTTAAGAAAAGATCTAATAGTCATGAACTATTTTCAACTAGTGCACCAGCCCCAAATAATAGGTATGGTCAGAAGTCCTAAGGTTAGCAGAACTCTAGAGAACAAGGTCCTCAGTCTTAGTCTAGTATGACCCTTGGTTCAAAAGGGAAGCCACCTTGTGGGAAATGTGGTAGGATGTATTTATGAGAGTGCAAAAAGGGAGGAAATGGTTGTTTTAAGTGTGGCCAGATGAGTCACTTTTAGAGGAAGTATCCGATATGGGGCAACAAGACCCAGTCTTCTACTACAGCACCACCGGTCAAAGGTAATCAGAGAGGTGTTGCACCAGGGACAGGTAGTGGAACAAACTGTTTATATTCGATGAGGAACTGACAGGACTAAAAGGTTGCATCCGATGTTGTGACGGGTATTCTTTATGTCTTTACTTTTGATTGTTATACATCGCTTAATCCGGGTGCAACCCTACCTTTCATGATCCTATATGTGGCTACAAAATTTGAGATTCTTCTTCAGTGTTTTCTTGAGCCTTTTTTTGTTTCTACTATTGCTAGTGAGTCTATTCTAGCCGAGAGAGGTTATAGAGATTGTGTAGCGTCCTTCCATTATAGGTATACTCTTATAGATTTGATTGAGTTAGAGATGATTGACTTTGATGTGATTCTTAAAATGGATTGGCTTCACAACTTTTATGCCTTTGTCGATTGTAGAACCCGAATTGTCAATTTCTAATTTCCGGATGAGCCCATTATAAAGTGGAAAGGTATTTTTGCAGTGCCGAAGGGTATGTTTATTTCCTTCCTTAAGGTCAGGAAGTTAATCTCCATAGGATGTATCTATCACCTCGTGAGAGATAAGTCTGATGATGTCGAGCCTCCTACTCATGAGTCTGTCCTGATTCAAAAAGTGTTTCTTGAAGTGTTTCCTGAGGATCTATTGGGAGCTCCTCCTGGTAGGGAGATTGCCTTTGGAATTGATATTTCCCTGATACATAACCTATCTTTATTCTGTTGTATTAAATGTCCCCCGCCGAGTTGAAAGAGTTGAAGGAGCAATTGAGAGATTTGCTAAAAAAGGGCTTTATTAGGTCGAGTGTCTCACCATGGGGTACACTGGTATAATTCATGAGAAAGAAGGATGGCTTCCCTAGAATGTGTATTGACTACCGCCAGTTGAATAAGGTGACAGTAAAAAATAAGCATCCCCTTTCGAGGATTGACAACTCATTTGACCAACTCTAGGGTGCCACCTTTTTCTCCAAGATAGACCTCAAATCAGGCTATCACTAATTGAAAGTAAGAGAATGTGACATTTCGAATATAGCTTTTTGAACTCGATATGGTCACTTCGAGTTCTTGGTATTGTCCTTTGGGTTGACAAATGCCCCTGCAGCCTTCATGGACTCGATGAACAGAGTATTCAGACAGTGCCTTGATATGTTCGTGATTGTATTCATTGATGATTTTCTTGGTTTATTCCAAAGATAAGGAGAAACATGCTAATCACCTCACGATTGCCATACAAACACTCAAGGATAATGAGTTGTATGCAAAAATTTTGAAGTGAGAGTTTTGGATCAAATCTGAGGCATTCCTAGGCCATATAGTTTCAGGAGATAGTAAATGAGAGGACACTCAAAATATTGAGGTGGTTAAGAACTGGCCCAGATCGACCTCTCTGACTGACATAAGAAGTTTTCTGGGTTTGACTGGTTACTACCGCAGATTTGTTGATGGGTCCTCTTTCATATAAGCACCATTGACTAGACTGACTTAGAAGAAGGTCAAGTTTCAATGGTACGATGAGTGTGAGAGAAGTTTCCAAGAGTTGAAAACAAGGTTGACCACTGCCCTAGTATTGACCTTGCCCGAAGGAATTGATGGATTTGTCATTTATTATGATACCTCAAGAGTGAGATTAGGGTGTGTATTGATGTAAAAGGGTAAAGTCGTCTCTTATGCTTCTAGGAAACTCAAGGTACATGTAAAGAATTATCCCACACATGACATAGAATAGGTAGTGTTGGTGTTTTCTCTTAATCTATGGCATCACTACTTATATGGAGCACATGTTGATGTATACACAGACCATAAATATCTTTACCTACAAAGAGCTTAATTTGAGGCAGAGGCGATGGCTTGAATTGCTCAAGGACTATGACATGAGAATCCTCTACCATCCAAGTAAAGCTAACCATAGGAAGTACCTCCCATGATGAAAAGGAGAAGAAACAGTTGGCTAAAGAGGTTCACAGACTACCACGATTGGGAGCTCAATTAGATGAGCCTAAGGTAGAGTTCTTATGAATAATGGGTCTACATCATCTCTAATAGTGGAGGTTAAAGAGAAGCAAGAACAAGACCCTATCTAACTGCAACTGAAGGCAGATGCACATAAGTAAAGGGTGATGGCTTTCGCCAAAGGGAGAGATGGAGTATTGAGATATCAAGGCAGATTGTGTGTTCCAGATGTTGATGGTATCAAATGAAGGATAATGGCAGAAGCTCATAACTCTAAATATTCTATCCTTCCAATCTCAACTAAGATGTACCATGACTTGAGAGAAGTCTATTGGTGGAGCGGGATGAAAAGAGACATTGTTGAGTTTGTTTCCAAGTATCCAAATTGGCAATAAGTAAAAGTTGAGCATCAAAGGCCATGTGGAGTAGCTCAAAAATTTAATATTCCAAAATATAAGTGGGAGATGATCAACATGGACCTCATTACAGGATTACCAAGCTCTCACAGATAACATATTTTGATTTAGGTGATAGTTGGCAGGATGACAAAATTTGTGCACGTTTTAGCAATGAAAACAATTGACACCACGAAGTACTATGCCCAATTGTATATAAGAGAGATTGTTAGACTGCATGAAGTCTTTTTGTCTATTATCTCAGATAAAAGACCTCAATTCACTGCTCAGTTTTGGATGCAGAGAGGCTTGGGTTCGAAGGTGAATCTTAGCACTGTTTTTCACCCTTAGACTGATGACAGGCAGAGCGCACAATTCAAACATTGGAGGATATGTTGAGGGCCTCAGTCATTGACTTTAAAGGTAATTGGGATGACCATTTATCTCTGAATGAGTTCACCTATAACAACAGTTTCTATTCGAGTATTCAGATGTCTCCATATGAGGCACTTTATGGGAGAAGATGTAAATCACTGATTGATTGGTTTGAGGTGGGTGATGCATAGTTGATTGGACTATACTTGGTTCACTAAGCTATGGAAAAAAGTGAAGATCATCTAATAAAGAATGAAGACTGCACAAAGTCGACAGAAATTCTACACTGATGTTAGAAGGATAGACTTAGAGTTCGAGGTTTGATTTATTGATTGATTATTTACTTAACTGATTTATTGCATGAGTGATTTGTGAATTGTTTGATTGTTAGAGTCCATGATATATTTCATGCCTTGAATAGGTTCCTAGATTGATCTTTATTTGAGGATAAATAATTCCAAGGGGAAGATAATGTAACACCCCAAAATTTATTCCACCTAGTCTGTTGTAAATGCCCAGGAGAAGCAGAGAAATAACAGAGTAAGATCACTGGAAGGAAATCACGAAGGACACCTATGGCTCATAGAGTGATCTAATCCCCGTAAAAGGGGCCTTGTAGGTGCCCGTGTGACTTAGTAAAAATTTTCTAATACTGAGGCCCAATGTATGAGGCACTTTATAGACCGTACACTACTCTACGGCCTGTAAAATATCTTTCATAGGTGCATGTTTCAAAAATCTACTTTTCTGCATATTTGAAGGACGAGATACCAGACGGCCCGTCGTCAAGGTTACGACCCGTAAAATAGGTTTTATAGATTGAAGTTCCAGAAACCAATATTTCTAAATCTTGAAACCATGAGATACAAGATGGCTCGTAACCTAATTTATGGCTCGTAGAAAGAGGTTTCATAGGTCCCAGGTCCAATTTGAAGTAACTCAATTTTTGGACGCCTTTACTTACGAGAACCACTTAAGGCCCAAAAGTGGGACCATAACCCGTAGACGGAGTTTTGTGGTTCCAGGCGACAGTTTTAAGAGGGGTAATCTTGTCTTTTTCCACCTTTTTAATCAAAACCTATGACCGTTTGGACTTTTTTGGGTCCCTTATCAGTACTCTAGATGTATTGTCCCTCATTATACACTTTGAAACTTGAAGAGCATCAAAGAAGGGAGAAAAGTGAGGGTTTTGAGTTCAAACTTGAGGACCGTCAGAGGGTTGATAATTCTTCATAATTTCAGGTATGTAAAGCTACTTAAAGTGTTGGACTGAGTTCGTCCACATGCCCTTCCATCTACTTGAGTTGAATTCGCGAATGAGAATTGAGTATTGAAAATTCTATGATCCTAAATTTTGAGTTGCTTGCATTTATTTTGAGTTTTCATGAATATCTATGAATGAATTGATGCATTGCATAGCTGTTTATATGAAAGTGGAGTACTAGTTTTATACTTGACAACTTGAACCCTAAATTGCATTATTCTATAAGATTTTGTATATTTACTTAATTGAGATCATGAGTCTTACTATCTGAGTTGAGTAACTGGAGTATTAACTGAGCATGAGTAGCCCTTTTATCTGTCTACATACATATCTAATGAGCATCCTATTTGTGTCATGTGATGAGAATGATTGAGTGAAGTCTAAATGAGCGTTTGAGTTTGAGTTTGAGTCATGATTGTATGCATGATTGATTTTCCTAATTGGTTGAGTTGTTGAGTGATAGAGTTGAGTTGAGTTGAGATAATCCAAAGAGATGAATTTTGAGTTGATTGGTATGAGCATGTTTTAGTCTTAGGAGGACTATTGCTGAGCACCGATATGGGAACAAGTAAGTAACTACTCTAACCCATAAATTACGTTGTCAGCGTAGGATAGTCTTGCAGTTAACTCTAGTGACTCATGTCCCAAAAATATGGATATTTATTTCAGATCCAAGAGAGAAAGTTAATCGTCCTTTACCTTGACAAGTTTAGGACGGGTGTGGTAATGACGTCGCCTTCATTGTACATCACCAAACTAAAGGTGGCGGGATTTAATGTCAGTTAAGAGAAACTCCTAAGAAAAACTTGATTGAGCATATGAAATGTTTGAAACTAAGTTGTATAATACTGAGTCTATTTTCAAAACATGATTTATAATTTTGTAAAACTTGCATGCCAGTTGAGTTGAGTTATGAGATGATGAGTAGAGTTTCGAGTTGAGTTGAGCTTTATTTGTTTACTTTAGCCATTTTTACATACCAGTATATTTCGTGTATTGACGTCCATCTGGGCATGCATCGTTAATGATGGAGATACAGGTGATAGAGAACTTCAACTAGCGCATCATTGAGGTTTAGTTTCTTGCTATCAGAGTTTGGTGAGCCCTCCTTGCCTTAGGAGGAGCCCTGTTTCCTTTTTATTGAGTATTCTTATTTCTTGATTGGGATTGTCAGGGCCTTTCATAGTACCATCTAGATTGTTAGATAGAGGTTTCATAGACATTGAGTAGAGGATTGTTGATGGTTATTTTATTTCCGAACATGATTCTTAAAACTATATCTTTATAAGAGTTTTATTTATCCATTTGATGTATTTTCTTGAGTATTTCTTCTGTTGTCGAGTATGATGTGATGATGAGGACAGGTGGTTCTCTTGGGAAATCAACAATGATTCTTCAAGCTTAGGTCACGCCAAGGGTACCCTCCCGAGATGTGACAAAAATTGTGTACAAGTATATAAAAAAATTAAAATATTACAATAATCATCATTAATGTCATGCACAAGATAAATTTTTAGTACAAATATCTAAAAGAAAAAAATATTTAAATAATGTCAGTCATGTATGGTATGGCCAAAACTTCATGAGAAAATACTATTGGTTTTTGCCCTTTTATATTTTTTAGTTTTCATACTCCTTCTATTTTGTTTTGATTAAATTGATCAACAAATACGATCCTTTTTCTTGATACACAAAATCTTTAAAATTATATTTTGCATACTTCTATTTATAATAACTAAATAAAATCTACACATCAATGCAATATACATATATAATAACCTCATCTAGGGGTGACAATTTCAACCCATATAAGGTAAATTAAATGAGTCCATTTAACCCATATTTATTTTAATGGATCACTCATATTTTCAGAATGGGTAAATATGGGTTGATCTAGTTTAAGAGCTCATACAAATATGGTTAAAATGAGTAAAATATGGGTACCCATATAGGCCCATAGATCCCCCACTCATAATAAAAAATTCTTAATTGTACTATTTTTTAATTTTTTTTTTATGTGTGTGTTTCTTAAAAAAATTTGGGAGCGGGAGTGGGAGTAAGGGAATGGAAATGTTATGGGTATGCATCGGTCGATTCAATTGGGTTTTATGTATTATGGATTCGGTTTATCGATTTTCAATTTTTAAATATGTTAAACCAATAACAAATCAACAAGATATTGTTTATCAGTTTTCGGTTTATTAGTTTTTGGTCTTTAACGGTTTGATTTTCGATTTACCTAATAAGAAAATACTCATAAAATAATATATGACTTCTCTA
>JBCEWC010011612.1:0-16532 GCA_038996855.1 Solanum aculeatissimum | reverse complement strand
TATGCATATGCAATTTGCCCAAAAATAAATATATAAATTTCCTCATATCATAGTTATATAATTTTCACCCCTTGTAATGGATCCTCAAAAATCAAAATATAAAAATATATAGTCGTAATTGGTTAGCCAGTGGCGTTATGCGGACGCTCTTTGTTGCGAGAATAGAAAATGGTTTTGGCAGTCCTAACAAAGAATAAAGAATTGGTCAGAACAAAGGCACTGTAATCTTCACAAAAAAGTAACCATTTTCTAAAAAGGCTTGCTTACTCAGGGTATCTCCAGTTGCCATTTTCTTACTCTTCTTTTTTTTTTTTCCCTGCTAGGAAGTCAGCTACAAACATTGTCTTGTGTATGAGACTTTCTTTTTTGTTGTCAAATTTAGCATTAGATCGACAGTCCTAGATGTTATCTTGAGGGTTTGACCCAAATTCATTTTTTTGTTTGTGCTAAATCTGAAACTGGGTATCGAATTTTGTTCAAAATTGAATAGTGGAATGGAAGAAACAAGTGTTTCAGCTAAAGTTGCAACTCCCCCAACTGAGGAGTTGCTAAAGAAGATCCAAGAATTGGAGGCAGGGCATGCGCAGTTAAAGCAGGAGATATCTAAGCTTATGGTTTCAAATGATGGCACATCACTGAGGCAAAGGTCTCATTCTATTTCCCCACAACGGCCATCTCGTCTTAAGGGTTCTAATGACTCATTAGGGAAAAAGGGTTCCACTTCCTTCCGCCATTCATCACCCTTGCAAAGAGAGAGCAGTCGTAAAAGTGAGCGTTGCGGGGGAAGTCCAGCTGCCGTGAAGTTTAGTGATAAACAGTATTTGAGCATATTGCAATCAATGGGGCAAGCAGTGCATATATTTGATCTCAATTATCGATTAATTTACTGGTAACTACTTCTAATGGACTTGCTATTTCTGGAAAAAAGTCTGCTCATTTCTCCTCTGTTCCGTCTTTTTAATGTTATAGAAGATACTTATTCCTATCTATGTGTAGTATCTTGTTGCTTGCCTTTACTTTTTTTTTTTGGTGGGGACTTGGGAGAGAAAAGAAGGAAAGACCTTGATAGGTATTAGTTTATTCTTGGATAGGGTTCACAACCACGAGGTCTATAGTTCAAATTTCCTGGGAGGCAAAATCACTAGGCGATTCTTTCCTATTTGTTCAAGTTTTGGTGGATAGAGTTACCTAGTACCTGTGTAGGTGGGAGGTAGCAGGTATCCATTGAATTAGTCAAGGTGTGTGCAGTCTAGCCTGGACACCTCTATTAGCATTATTTTGTCTTGGATATGTGTTAAGCATATATACTAGATGCTTTAGTTTTTTGCTAAATTTGAATCTTTGTATTGTATCCACTAAGTATTTGGGATTGGCGCTTAGTTGTATTGATATGCTTACATTAGGTCCATGTTTTCTAGGATTTTTTTAGTTTTCTTAAGGATTTGTATGTTAAAAGAAAATGTAGTGAACCTCTAGTATTAAAGAACCTTGATTAGTCTTTTTAAAAACAATGCATAATATCGTGGCAGTCCTCGGAACATGACACTTTTTATTCAGTGTGCACCTAAACACCCCCTATACTTCTTGGCTATTTGGTAGCTTTCACCCCCTGGACATTGACATTGCTAAGAGAGTGGATACACTTTCCCTTGGGCTCGTTGATGAAAAATCAGCAACTCAGTTCCCAACTGGAGTTTTTTTGAACCATTAATTTCCACAGTCACATAAAGTGGTTTATTTGTTTCAACTGTATATTACTTCTTAATGTACTATATATATTTTACCTCAACTTTTATTTTCCTTATTTATCTTTAGATACAACAACTATTTATTCCATTTTTATTCTTTTCTCTGGCGAATTCTCTAAAAAGAAAAATTCTAGAACTCTTTATACAAATAATTTTTTTAGCCAAAATGGTGAATCTTTTTGACTCTGTATTTCTTTTTATTTCATCTTTAGATGCAATGATGATTATGTTGCAACTGTGTATTCTTCATTTTCAGGCCAAATATGTTTAAAAAGAACTCCAAAAGTGTACACATGGCAGCAAATATATTACACCTCAGTGGACCGAGGTCGTCCAACGGGTGAAAGCTATCAAATAGCCAAGTATAGGTGGTAATATAGTGTAGGTGTACATTGAATAAAAGGTGTCAGTTATGGGCGTTCCCAAAGTATTTTGCCTAAAAAGCGTTCCCAAAGTATTTTGCCTAAAAATAAAACTATGTAGATAGGAATGAAACCAGTCCTAATGAAGCGTAATGGAAATTGAGGATTCATATGTATGATTTCAACTAGTAGATGCATGGTTGGTATTATTGTTGAATCTTAATAATGTAGGACTAAATCATAAATTTACTTCCTTTTTTTGAAAAATTGGCTTGCAACTGTTGTGCAGGAATCGAAGTGCTGAGCAACTATATGGTTATTCAGCTGCCGAAGCTATTGGGCAGGATCTTCTTGAGCTGATAACTGACGCTAAGGATCATGCTGTGGCTAAAATCATTATACACAGAGTGAAAATGGGTGAGAATTGGACTGGACAATTCCCTGTGAAGAATAAGCAGGGGGACAGATTTTTAGTTGTAGCAACAGATACTCCACTTTATGATGATGATGGTACATTTGTTGGAATTATTTGCGTATCAAGTGATGCGAGGCCTTTTCATGAATCATCTGCTGAGGTGAAGCATATAAAAGCTGATAAAAGTTCTCATAGGCCAAGAAGCATTGCTAATGCAACACTTGGACTTGATCCACAACAACCTCTGCAAGTTGCCATTGCCTCCAAAATATCGAATTTGGTTAGTGTGGAGTTGTTTGACATGCTTTATTTTTCTCTCTTTTCACTTTAGTTTTGCTTGTTTGTATGAGGTTGCTATGTGCTGATGTGATGAAAACCTCACATAGGCTTCAAAGATGAGCAGTAAGGTTAAGTCAAAAATGAAAAATGGAGAGGGCAGCATCCTTCGGGAAGGTGGAAGTGGAGATAGTCACCATTCTGATCATGTTTTTTCTGACACTGCTCTATTGGATCAAAGGGAAGATGCAAATTCAAGTGGAGCTAGTACACCCAGGGGAGATGTTCACTTTTCTCCATTTGGGGTATTTTGTAGTGTTGCAAAAGAGGAGCACTCTCCAGAAAAATCCTCGAGAGATTCTGGAGATGAGAACGAGGGAAAACCTGGGATTTCTAAGATTATAACCTCAAAGGCAGAGGCGTGGATGGTTAAGAAGAACTTATCATGGCCATGGAAAGGCAATGAGCGAGAAGTATCAGAGGCAAAGGCTACACGATTTGTTTGGCCCTGGCTAAACAATGACCTAGACAATGAGTGGAATCATTTCAAGAGTTCTAATGCAGCATCAACACCAGACGATCAGATTATTGAAAGTAACCGTACTGCTACCTATGAGGCTTGGGGATCCTGGTCATCATCATTTAATGTTAATAGCACAAGCAGCGCTAGTAGTACTGATAGCACCGCTAGTACTGCTGTTAATAAAGTGGATGCAGATACTGACTGCTTGGATTATGAAATCTTGTGGGAGGATATGACAATCGGAGAACAAATTGGGCAAGGTGCGTCAAATTTTTGTTTACTGGTAAAATTCTCAAAGATAAGTCTTATCAGGTTTGTGGACCCTTTTCTTTTTCTGAGGAATTAGCAAGCATGATGATGCTGTCACTTTCTTATTTACAGCATTTATAGATCTTCAGTACAACGATCAGAAATTCAGACAAAACTTAGCAACCCTTCTATGCTTATTTTTGAAGCTTATAAACCATTTCCCTATGAAGATCACATTTTTGCATTACAGCTGTCAGATTTATGTCTTTTACTGTTTTACTAGAGTTTCTCATTTCTGTTCTGGCGTGCTCACTTTTCCTTTGTTTGTGTTTCAATAGGTTCTTGTGGAACTGTTTATCATGGGCTGTGGTTTGGATCAGTATGTTCTCTGACTCTCTTATGACATTTCTTTCATAGAGAATATCCTAAGAAGCTCTGTTTAAGTGTTTTCAAACATATACTGCAACATGATGAAATGTCTTGTTATCAGATATCACTTGTATAAGTTATCAAGTTGATTGGAGTTTACACTTGCTTAAAGAAGGGCTAGAATGTTGCTTTTTCTCATTATATCCTCCTTTTCATCATTTAATATTTTAAACTTTGAAAGTGCTTTTAGTCAGTATTTGGATAGTGTTTGACATGCCATTTCTCACGTTCTATGAATGTCATTTGAATTCTAGATTATTGGTTACTTTTAAGGAGTGGAACAACTGCTGGTTTACTTTTGTAAAGTGATGACTTTTTTTTTTTTTTTGTAGGATGTTGCGGTTAAAGTATTTTCCAAGCAAGAATATTCTGATGATGTCATATATTCCTTCAGACAGGAGGTCAGTATGTTCCTCACGAATAAATTGTGAAAAGCTTCTACTTGTTTCCCCTATCAGAAATTGTTTCTCCGAAGCAGTTAAACTATATCAGAGTTATTATTGAGTTTTTTCCTAGTTCTGGGTTCATGATAGCCAGGAAGTCTATAGCTCTAATGAGGTCTAGGATGTGGCAGATCATGATCCTTTTTTGTGGTAAATGTCAATAAAAGAATAAACCAGCAAAATATTGTTTACAGAATTGTAGGCTTTCAACAGGTGAGAGAATAATGAATAGAAAATTTTTCACAGCCCTGATAGAGTTTTCCTCGGTCCTTTTCATTGATGTGTTCGAAATTTGCATTTTGCGGTATGCTAGACGTACATTAGGACTCTAGGTAATCTTTGATAAATGCAGTAAGGTACTAGTTGAATTTTAATTACTCCCTCCATTTCAATTTGTACGTTTCACTTCCCTTTTAATCTGTTTAAAAAAGAATGCCACTTTCTATATTTTGTAACGGTTTACGCCCAATATCCTAGCCGACATTTTTAGACCACAAGATTTTAAGGGAATTTTGGTACATTACACTCATATTTAGTATAAGGCCATAAGATTCAAAGGTCTTCTTTATTTTCTTGAACTTCATGCTGTGTCAAACTAGAACATATTGAAATGGAGAGAGTACCTTTTGTCTTTATATTAGAATTAGATAAAGATGTCGAATTCGTCTGAAAAGCCACTTAATCAAACTCACATATCTACTGCTAATAGTGATGCAATAATCTTAAGCTCTTGATTCTTACACTTCATATCAGCGGTGAAGTTCAATGCGTTAACCAGTCACCCATTGGTGTTGCCACATAGAGTAAAGGGTGGTCAATTTAACACCCTTCATCGGAAAATTGTGGCGAGTATATTGAGAGTTATACTGTGTTATGTAAGTCAGATTACACACACACACATACCCTTGATGAAATTCCTGGTTTTCACACTCACCTTGAAAAGTATCAAAAGATCTCTGCTTAGAAGTACTTCCCTTGCGTATGTCTATGTTTCTGTGACCTCAAATACAAAATTCTATGGTTCTATATAGTTCTCATTTTTGTTTTGATTAATTTTTCTTATAGTGTCCTGCTTTCACTTTCTACTTAGGTACTGACTAATATTGTACTAGAGGATTCGTGTTAATAAAAATTGTTGTTATAATAAAGCACTGTATTAAGCATCATTTCATGTGATATTTGCATATAATCATCTGAAGGACTAACATGTCTTTCTAGAAGGGTTTTCTGCCAGATATAGCATATCCTTTTCAGTTTTTAACTCATGCAGGACCATTGGTTTTCTATGATTATGCTTGGTTGACAAGCATTTCTAAGAGAGATGCATATCCTTTTCAGTTTTTAACTCTTGCAGGACCATTGGTTTTCTACGATTATGCTTGGTTGACAAGCATTTCTAAGAGAGATTGCACTTACTTTTCTGCAGGTGTCACTGATGAAGCGTCTCCGACATCCAAATATTCTTCTTTTCATGGGTGCGGTAACTTCACCCCAACGCCTCTGTATTGTGACAGAGTTCTTGCCACGGTGAATTCTCAATACTTAAAACCATTTTTTTATGCACATATTTTATGTGATAATGTGTCTATATTATGATGATATCATGTAATTTTCAAACCATTTCCGTTTTCGATTGGTGCAGAGGAAGTTTGTTTAGGTTACTACAAAGGAATGCATCCAAACTAGAATGGAGACGACGTATTCACATGGCTCTAGATATAGTGAGTTCCTATGAAATCTATAATACCTAAAACATCTCATATTATGCATAATATCTTGGGACCCCTTTGAATTTGTCACTTTTCATTTGGTGCACGTTTGAATTATTTGTCCTAATTACCCACCTATACTTGACTATTTTGTAGTCTTGTCTCCTGACCAATCTCACCTGATGGAGGTGAGAGTCGTGTGGCACACGACATTTTTGTAAAATAACATACATCTTGTTACCTTTTTATATTCTTTATTTTTTGAAACATCTTTTTACAGTCAAATTTGTAAAAAAAAAATGGGTGGAACTCCATTATTGAAAGGGAACAAGAGGCAAAATATGCACTGTATAATAAGAAGCAAAAAGAAATTCACAATTAGAACAAATAAAATATAGTATTTGACTGCCAATTAACTGTTGGAAAATACCCCCACTTGGAAGCTAATTTTTTTATTTTCTTCACTCCATGGGCCTAAAAGAGTGTTACCACATCCTTTGCCATGTTAGCTTCCAGGGATGATAGCTGTCAAGCGCAAGGTGTTCATTAGGAGAAAGATAGTTCAGGTATGCACCGAATAAACGGTGCCAAGTTCAGGGGGTTTCCAGAGAATTCTTTCATATCATCATGAATAGCATCCACTATTTCTACTGGAAAAGCATTATTTCTACTTTTCCTTTTCATGATCTTTGGATATGTTTTCAGATTATGCTTTCTTGTCAATAATATAGTATTTTTCTGGATTTTTGCATTACCAAGGTAAATTATGTTATTTGATTGTAATGTGTTTCTATATGCTACTTCTTCAGGCTCGTGGCATGAATTATCTTCATCATTTCAACCCACCTATAGTTCATCGGGATCTGAAGTCTTCAAATCTTCTTGTGGACAAGAACTGGACCGTTAAGGTTAGATTGTCATTTTTTTCCCGCTGAATATCCTTGACAAACCCTTAAACCTGTCACTTGGAGGTTCTAGATGTATTTGATATTCTTACTATACAAATATATGTCTATAGGTTGGGGACTTTGGTCTCTCGCGTCTTAAGCACGAGACATATCTAACAACAAAGAATGGGAAAGGAACGGTATTCAACTTTGACTGAGGACCTCTTTTTCTTAGCATATCAATTTGAGCTTCTTTAGCTGACCTGTATATTCAAACTTTAAGTGCCTGGCTGACTTTATATCAAACTTCATTTCTGTTGCAGCCACAATGGATGGCTCCAGAAGTTCTTCGCAATGAACCTTCAGATGAGAAGTATGCCCACAATAAGAGTTTAAATCTTTTTGATGGATTTCATGCAGATTTCCTAATAATTAATGATGTTGTTTCTTAAATGGATAATTATATTCAGGGCTGATATATACAGTTTTGGTGTTATACTATGGGAACTTGCCACGGAAAAGATTCCTTGGGATAACCTCAACTCAATGCAGGTATTTTCATCTTCACGAAAATTAACTTGGATCACATAACAAAAGATGAAACATCGAAAGGAAATGCATTCATAAAATTGAGCATCTGAAAACAGTTATTGGATTTACTTCAGGTGATTGGAGCTGTAGGATTCATGAATCAGCGGCTAGATATCCCCAAGGATGTTGATCCACAGTGGGTTTCTATTATCGAGAGCTGTTGGCATAGGTTTGCATTTTATTCTATTTGCCATCTTGATTTGTTTAAATAAATCAAAGTCTTTATTAAGAATGTAATTATTGCCCTGTTTGTACTGGAGCTTGTGTCCTTGACAAGCTATACTGGCACTACATGTAAACATATAGGATATTTCCTGATGGTTAGAGAAAAAGAAAATGGCCTCCAAATTTGTCTCACTGGCTAATTTTTGAGCACTTTGATTGCAAGATTAATACATCTTTCTTCTCAATCTCTTTTGTTTGAATATAACTATGCATATATTTTAACTAATGTGTGATTTGCCACCTCAGTGAGCCACAGTTACGCCCAACGTTCCTAGAGTTGGTAGATAAACTCAAGGATATG
Organism: Solanum aculeatissimum; assembly: GCA_038996855.1. Taxonomy (NCBI): domain Eukaryota; kingdom Viridiplantae; phylum Streptophyta; class Magnoliopsida; order Solanales; family Solanaceae; genus Solanum; species Solanum aculeatissimum. Next base: position 8,374 of record JBCEWC010011612.1, on the reverse strand, counting down.
CTGAGGCAGTATGCCGTTCAGGCCCAGGCAGCACGTAATGTTGCAGGAGATAGCAGCCAGAAGGAACTATAGATAAACATGGTATACATTTGTGCTGGAGTTTTTGTGGAATTGCCAGAAGATGCACACTGACACACTGTCCTTTCAGTGACTGTTTGCTTGGAAGTGTTACTCAGGTAACGAATTGCTTGTGTTGTCGGATCTAAAATTTGGTGAAAATTGTCAAGAAGGCTGTTTACTGCGAGGAAAACTTGATAGAGAAGATAACAGAGTGTGCAGAAAGAACATAAATCCAATAGGACATTGTGTATGTGAAATCCTAACTTTCATGTATAGTTCAGTCCACCGTGTGAGCTGAACTCCTCTCTGCATCAGGCTGGCTCTGTGTTAAAATCACCACCTCAAGTTTGGGCTGCGCCTTGCAACTATTAGAGTTTGTAAGGATTCCATAGAGGTCGTGGTCTATCAACCGAGGTTGTATTTCATTGAGGCTTTGAAAGAGCATCTGTAACACGTCTTTTCTACTTCTAATTTCCCAGCCTTGTTTGTGCGCCTACTGTGGACTTTTGCATGCTTCCTAAACTCTGTTGACTTAAATGTTCCTCTTCCATGTCTAGTTTACCCATTTTGAACTGTAATCCAATGGGAGAGGTTATCTTTCTATTCATGAATAAAGGTATACAACAAGAAGGAATCCTATAGAAGCAAATAAATCAGACTAAATAGAAGGAAACATTCTACAAATTACAATCACTCCTGTGATGTGGTTATTATATTTTGTATCATTCCCCCGCCAGTGGGAGCATGCATATTGCCTACGCCCTGTTTGTCACAGGTAATTATCTCGCGTTCTATTCAACATCTGGTGAATAAATTAGCTAATTGCTTGTCTTTATATAGCTAGTGGAAATCAAGTTTTCCTGAATCTTCTCACAAATAAAATGATAGTTTAGTTGTTTCATGATGTATCTGATTTGAGGCTAGATGAAGAATAATTTGATTATCATACTAGAGTTTGTAGGCATGAACTTCTATCCAATTTCCGGAAAAGATGTATCTCCATAATCTCATACATTTGTTGCGACATAGTTTTGTATTCAGATTTTGGACTAGATTCAAATACAATACTTTGTTTTACTCCACAATATTAGATTTCTATAACACTTCGTACCTTTGGGCTATGGTTTGAACCGTTCGATGCATGAAATTAAACCAGTGCCCGATGAAATCAATTATACCTAGATAAAGAGGTCAATTCTTAAGTGTGAGAATTGTGAATTAATATCATACATAACTAGCGCAAAGTGGAGTTTAAAGTTTGTTTACAGATAAAGTTTTCGTGTAAGCTCATTTAAGAATCAATTTCAAACAAGATCATCTCATAGAATATGAAGAGTTGCATGTTTCATTACCTAAAAAATTAAAGGTATAAGATTATTTTCAACCTATCAAATCGTTCGTCATTCATACCTCCTCACAAAAAGTTATGATTATTTTACTAAAAAAAGACGAAAAGAGAAGGATATTGTGCAACTAGAAGTGCGGCCGTATTCCCATTTTGCTGCTCGCACAATAGCCCTGAACTTGATAGGTTTTGTTTGATTGTGCGTCCTGTGTGCTGACAGCACTCCCATTTTGCTGCACGCACTTTAGCACCCATTGTATTGTTCGCACTATAGCACCACTCAATGACCAACGAGATTCTTTAAAACATCTTTTTATTCATATTTTTCATTTCCATCAATCCTAGGATGCTTTTCTTCCCTCTTCACCCTCTAATGCTAAAGTATGTTTCTATCATGTATTTCAAAGTATTCCTAATTATTAACTTTGGATTCTTAACAAGATTTTACACCACAATTCTTTGGGTTTTCAAGAAAATCCATCTCCAAGGTTTAAGAGAAGTCTTTGTGTTTCTTCTCCTTCCAAGATCAGTTTTTTTTGTTTTTGTTTTTGTGATATTTAGAACTATTAAAGCATGTAGAGCTAACTCTAAGTATGAGAGCATTATTGTTCCTCCACACAGTCACGTTTTTATGACTTCAAATGTCTTCTATGAAGGAATTAGGGCTATAACAGAACCCTCCTGTATTAATGTTCTTGATTCTTTATGAAAAACCATGAGAGTATTTAATTTGTATGATATATTCTATTCCACGAGTTCTTACAAATTTTCCTCTATGAATGAGGTGTTGGTGGATAAGACTTCCATAAAGCTAAGGTGACAAGTTTACTTTCATAAACTCTTAAAAGAAAAAGGGGATAGAGATATTGAGTTGGGTGAGTTGACACACTCTGATAGTCATCGAAATTTTGGTTACTTTAGGCGTTTCAGAGTTGAAGAGGTTAGACGTGCTATTAGTAGGATGAACAGAGGGAGGGCGCTCGGACCCGATGAGATTCCGGTAGATTTCTGGAAGAGTATGACCAAGGATGATATAGAGTGACTGACTAGACTGTTCAACACTATCATGAAGATTGCCAAGATGCCCGATGAATGGAGGAGGAGTACAATGGTTCCACTGTACAAGAACAAAGGCGATATTCAAATTTGTAACAATTACAGGGGTATCAAGTTGTTAAGCCACACGATGAAGGTATGGGAGAGAGTCGTGGAGATGAGGGTGAGAAAAGGAATGTCTATTTTAGAGAATCAGTTTGGATTCATGCCGGGGCGGTCAACTATTAAAGCAATTCATCTTGTTCGGAGATTAGTGGAGAAATATAGGGAAAGAAAGAAGGACCTTCACATGGTGTTCATTGATCTCAAGAAGGCGTACGACAAAGTCCCGAGGGATGTCCTATGGAGGTATCTAGAGGTGAAAGGTGTTCCAATGGCGTATATTAGAGTGATTAAGGACATGTATGACAGAGCCAATACTCGGGTAAGAATGGTGGGAGGAGACTCAGAGTATTTTCCTATTGAGATGGGACTTCATTAAGGATCTGTGTTGAGCCATTTCCTTTTTGCCTTAGTGATGGATGAGCTGACATAGTCTATTCAAGAGGAGGTTCCATGGTGTATGCTATTTGTGGATGACATAGTTCTGATTGATGAGACTCGGGCTAAAGTTTAATGATAGATTGGAGGTTTGGAGACATGCTTTGGAATCTAAAAGGTTTAAATTGAGCAGGACCAAAACAGAATACTTGGAGTGCAAATTCAGTATTGAGAGGGATGAAACAGACAGTGATGTGAGACTTGTCACTCAACCTATTCCCAAGAGAGAAAATTTTAAATATCTTGGGTCCATCATCCAGAGTAGTGACGATATCGATGATGATGTTACACATCGTATTAGGGAAGCATGGACAAAATGGAGGCTTGCCTCTGGAGTATTGTGTGATAGGAAGATACCACCTAAACTTAAAGGTAAGTTTTACAGGATGGTGGTTAGACCATCTCTATTGTATGGGGTGAAGTGTTAGCTAATAAAAAACTCACATGTTTAGAAGATGCAGGTCATAGAGATGAGGATGTTGCAATAGATGTGTGAACATATTAGGAGTGATAAAATTAGGAATAAAACCATCTGGAGAAGTTAGAGGTGGCCCCTGTGGCTGACAAGATGAGGAAATCAAGACTGCGATGGTTTGGACATGTGTAGAGGAGAAGTACTGATGCTTCTGTTAGGAGGTGTGAGAGGTTGGATTTAAGGGCTACACAAAAGAGTAGAGGTAGACCGAAGAAGTATTGAGAGGAAGTGATTAGACAAGATATGGCGACACTTGATCTCACCGAGGACATAACCTTAGATAAAAAAGAGTGGAGGGTGTATTAGAGTAACAGGCTAGTAGGGAAAGATTAGTAGGTTTAGTTAGGTCTTTATTATCCTGTGGTGTCATTATTCGTCCTATATTTGTTGAATTTATTGTTCCTACCTTCTATCATTGTTTTTGTTATTAGTCATTCTTTCTTGTTTTTCCTTTTCTTTTCTTTATTTTCGTATCTAATTTATTCTGCTTATGAGTTTTTGAGACGAGGGTTCCCCGAAAACAACCTCTCTACCTCTTTGAGGTAGTGATAAGATCTGCATATATTTTTACCCTCCCCAGACCCAGTTGTGGGATTCCACTGGATATGTTGTTGTTGTTGTTGAATGTAAGAATGTGTTGGAGAGAAAAACAAATATGGATGAAGAAAGAAAAAGCACAAATTTCGTATTTGAAGTTACCTCTTTATTAAAAATAATGATTTCCATATATACATGAAATCATAACTAGAAAAATTAAAGAAAAAGAGTAAAATAAGCTAAGATTATCTCCAATAATTAAAGCCTAAAAAATAGGAACAGACTAAGAAAATTCTACCAACATTGCAGCTAATTTATTTGAACTTAATCCTACTTTTAAGTTGTATTTTGAGATACAACTAATCTCCAGCTTTTGAGGCACTACTTTCAACAATCCTCCTAGACTCAAGAGCAGCAACACCAAGTCTTTTCCTCAGAAATTCAAATCCTGCTCTAGGTAGAGCCTTAGTTAAAATACCAACATTCTGAAAATCAATTTTGCAGTGTACTAAGGCTATGCCTCCATTCTGCTGCACCTCCCTCGAGAAATAAAGCTTGATCTTGAAATATTTCGTCTTTCCATGTGAAATAGGATTATTTGCAATTGAAATTGTAGCTTGATTATCAACAAAGATTTCAGTGCTCTTCTTTTGCTCCATGTACAAATCTGGCAGAAGCTTCCGAATCCAAAGAGCTTGATTCACAGCTGAAGCAATTGCAATGTACTCTGCTTTAATTGTAGATGGAGCTATTATATATTGCTTCTTTGAACACCAAGAGAACATTCTAGAGCCAAAACTAAAACAATAATCTGAGGTGCTTCTCATATCATCTGAACTACAAACCCAATCACTATAAGAAAATCCAAGAAACTAAAAATCTGATGTTTTTTTGAACATTATGCCAAAATTTATAGTACCTTTACCTTATCTAATCACACGTTTAGCTACTTGAAAATGAGTTTCGCTAACACAATGCATACACCTTGAAAGTAAACTCACAACATAAAGAATATCTGGCCTCGTTGTAGTCAAGAACATTAGGAAACCTATCAGGCTCCTATAAATTCCTTCATCAACCTTTTCAGCTCCATCTTCTTTGCAAAACTTCTCCTTTTGATTCATAGGAGTTGTTGTAGACTTGCATTCTTCCATTTTGAACTTTATGAGAATTTCTTTAGCATATTTCTAGCATATAAAGATCTTTTGTCCTTTTTGTTGGATTTCAATTCCAAGGAAGTAAAACATTCCACCAAGATATGTCATCTCAAAAACCTCCATCATTTCAATCTTGAACAATATGATCAAGTCCAAATTGCTACCTATAACTAGCAAGTCATCCACATACAAATAGACATAGGTTAAATCAGAATCTTCTTTTCTAATGTAGAACGTAGCCTCGCTGAGACTTTTTGAAAGCCTAAGCTCAAAAGATGAGTATCAATTCTGCTATAACAAGCTCTGAGAGCTTGTTTTAAACCATACAATGCCTTCTTTAGAAGGTACACTTCTTTGCCTTTGATAGAATAACCTTCAGGTTGTTCTACAAAGATTTCTTCTTCAAGGTAGCCATTAAGGAAGGCTGCTTTCATATCAAGCTGGTGGGTTTTCCATCCCTATTGAGCTGCTAAAGCTAATAACATTCTTATAGTATCCAAACGAGCAGTGGGAGCAAAAGTTTATGAAAAATCTACTCCAAATATCTGTGAGTACCCTTTTGCAACCAGCCTGGCCTTATACTTGTTTATAGAACCATCAGGATTAAACTTAGTTCTATAAACCCACTTGACTGCAATAGCCTTCTTGTGTGATGGTCTGTCAACCAGTTCCCATGTATTGTTCTTTTCTATAATTTTGAGCTCCTCCTGCATTGAATATCTTCATTTTTCATCCTTAGTTGCTTCTATAAATCCTCCTGGTTCTAAAATTGCAACATTACACCTTTGATATATATCAAAAAGTGTTCTTGTGCCTCTAATAGGTACATCATCAACATCTTCATCTAGAAATTCTAGATTTTTATGCTTTTCATCATCTTGCCAGCTCTAGGTGTCATTTTCCACAAACTTAACATCTCTGCTAACAATGATTTTGTCATTTTGAGGTTGATAGATCCTATAAGATTTTGAGAGACTGTTGCATCCTACAAAAAATCTAGGTTCAACCTTCTTATCCAGCTTATCTCTTTTCACCTGAGGTACATACGAAAAACAAAAACAATCAAATATTTTTAGATTTGTTAGCAAAGGTTTGTAACCAAACCAAGCCTCAAATGGTGTCTTCTTCTGCAAGGCCTTAGTTGGTAATCTATTTAGCAGAAAGTCTGCAGTATTTGCAGCTTCAGCCTAAAATTTCTTTGGCAGTTCTTTCTCATGAAGCAAACACCTTGTCATCTCCTTTAGCGTCCTATTTTTCCTTTCCACTACTCCGTTTTGTTGGGGAGTATAGGGTGTTGTTAGCTGATGCTCAATTCCTGCTTCATTACAGAACTCGTTGAATTTTTCTGAAGTATACTCGGTTCCATTATCTATTCTTATCACTTGAATTATGCAACCACTTTGATTCTCCACAAAAGCCTTATATTTCCAAAATACATCAACGACCCCAAATTTAAAAAATAAATCCAACTATATCTTGTAAAGTCATCAATAAAGGCAGTATAGTACTTACTTCCCTTTAAAGATAGCATTTTCTGAGGTTCGCCTACATCAGTGTAAATAAGTTGTAGCTTCTACTTTTCCCTCCATGATGAATTCTGAAATGGAAGTCCTGGTTTGCTTTTCATACTGAAAAGCTTCACAAGCAGACATATTCTTATCAAGGCTTGGGAGACCTTCTACTAGTTAATTTTCTTTCATGAAAAGTATTGCATCATGATGAAAATGTCTGAGTCTTTTGTGCCATAATTCTGAGTCATTTTTCAATTGGAAAACTGCTTCTTGCTTCTCATCCAATAGTTTCAAGTTAAAAATTCTTCCTTTCATCTTGATCCTGAACATCTCCTTATTATCAACATCCTTAGCGACATATGTTTTTTCTTCAAACAACAACTAGTTTGGGTTACACTACCTGAGCTTCCATGGTACTATCACACCAAGGAATTTATCTCAGCATTGTTAGCCCCAATTGGCAAAAATCTTTATTTAGATACAACCTCTATCCAAAAAACTAGGGGTAGTGTGGATAAAGCTAGAATTCAACTTGACTTGACCAAGGAGAGGCCACCCCATATTTGGATGGGAACCGATGAGACAGATTATACTATAAGAAGATGACAGGCAATACAGTATGAAGAATTACCTGAGTATTATTCATATTGGAAATATCAATGTCATATGATTCATGTGTGCAATGTCAAGCTGAGGGATAATAAGGAAGAAAAAGGAGGAAAAAGTCTTGAGCAAATCAATGCTATTATCAACTTAGGGAATGCACAACTAGAGCAGGTATGTCCTCAGATTCCTAATTTAGTTATAGATGCTAATAATGATGTTTATGTAACAACCCAATTTTTTTTGAAAACTCCTTATGGTTGGCCTTATATGATGTAATAATGGGCATGGTTGAGTTTTGGTGGCCACGGGTTGAGTTTAAGTGGCCGAACGCAAAATGGGTCTATTGGTGGCCTAGAGGAGCCGTTTGAGAAGTGTACTTAAAACTTTCATACTTTTTATGTGGCTTGAACCGTGTGGTATACTATATATAAAATGGAAGCTCTTTGAGTTAGCTTCGCAACACAACTGGTTTTACTCGATTCAGAGTTCAGATGAGAAAGTTATGGCACAAACAGTGGGACAACCTGAAATTCGGAAGACATTGGAGATAGCCACTGAAAAAGTGGCAAAGGACAGGCCCACGGTCCGTGAAACTTGTCACGGTCAGTGAGGGGTGTCGTGGGGTGTTCCAGTGAGCTAGGGGTGGCCAGGAACCAACCTATGAGATAAGTTATGGGCCACGGACAAGCTCACGGTCGGTGAGCCCTTTCACGAGCCGTGAGGGGTTCCGTCCAGTGAGGCAGTAGCTTGGATAGGCCATGGTTGGTTTGGGAAGCTAAGTTAAGGCTCACGGGACCAGGACACGGCCATTCAATCTTCAAACGGTCCGTCAAAGTGCTCGTCAAGTGCTCCAGAAAGTCCTCCGAGAGTTCGCATTGGAAAATTGGCTAAGTATGGTTTGATGGTGGGTGGGACGGACCGTGTGACACTCTCACGGCACTGTAGCAGCCGTGAGACATTGTGTCCAGTTAAAAGTGCCATTTTATTAATGGTAATTTCGTGATTTAACTTTTCCCTAAGCCCCTTTTAGGTATCCTAAGGTCTCCTAAACCCCTAAATCATTCCCCAAACCCTCATTCATCCATTC
>JBCEWC010011611.1:0-16533 GCA_038996855.1 Solanum aculeatissimum | reverse complement strand
ATTTTTACTAATTACAAATATTTAATTTTCTTCGAATTACTATTTGATTTTTTGAACCCGCAACCCGCCCCGCATTAGTTTTAAAAATAATTATTTCAACCCGCCCCGCACCACATAACATTAAACCCGCATCTGTCCCGCATAGCTCTAAATCCGCCCCGCATCCGCCCCATTGCCATCTCTAAAACCATTTCCTTGCCTGCCACGTGGCAATGCTGCAATTGCAATTCAAATTGCAATTTGCAATTCAAACGTGTATATATATATATATATATATATATATATTTAATCCATTAAGCTACCTGCTTGATTTTCCTTCTGTAATCTTTCTTTTTCAATTCGTTTGGGCTTCAAATCTCTTTATTTTTGTGTCAATTTAATTCTACAAATAAAATACACAATTTAGCATAATTCATAAAATTTATGCTCAAAACGAATAAATAAAAATATTAAATATGAGATAAATAATGACTAAAAATATATATTTTTGACCCAACATTAATAGAGCGGAGTAGTTAGCTAGGTTGTATATCCAGGAGATAATTAGATTGCATGGTGTGCCAGTATTTATAGTATCCGACGGAGGATCTGTGTTCACATCTCACTTTTGGTGGGCTTTACAACGTGGATTTATGTACTAGAGTGAATTTAATTTCAGCTTTCCACCCCAGAAAGATAGTCAATCCGAGCGCACCATTCAGGTGTTAGATAACATGTTACGGACTTGTGTGATTGATTTTGATGCCTGATGGGACCAATACCTACCTTTGACAGAGTTTGCATACAATAATAGTTACTGTTTCAGCATCCAAATGGCATCAGTTGAGGCCTTGTATGGCCGGAGGTGTAGATTACCTATTTAATGGTTTGACTCAAGTTCTGCTGATGTGTTGAGCATGGACCTACTTAGAGATGTCATGGATCGGGTTCATTTGATTCAGGATAGACTTTTGATAGCTCAGAGCCACCAAAAGAGCTATGTTGACTAGAGGACTAGGCCTCTGAGTTCTTTGTTGGTAACAATGCTTGGCTAAAGATTTCACCTATGAAGGGTGTGATGAGATTTGAGAAGACAGGCAGACTCAATCCTAGATTCATTGGCCCATTTGAGATTTTGAAAAGAGTTGGTGAGGTTGCCTATGAGCTAGTATTATCACCAAGAATACCATCTGTTCATCTTATTTTTCATGTTTCTATGCTTCACCAGTATATTCCAGATGAGTCCCATGTGATCTTTTATAACTCTGTTGAGTTGGGTTCAGATTTGACCTTTGAGGAGGAGCCTATAACTATTTTGGACAGGTAGGTTCGGAGACTGAGATCTAAAGATATACCTTTTGTGAAGGTTCAGTGTTGACACCGTTCCGTTGATGAGGCTACTTGAGATTTAAAATCTAACATGCGGGTTAGATATCCCAGTCTTTTTGAGGCTTCAGGTACTCCTCTTTTGTTTATGTTCGAGGACGAATATCATTTTTAGTGGTAATGATGTAATGACCTGGTTGGTTATTTTTTGTCTTATTTGTGAAAATTATTGTTTTATCCTTTCATAAGTTGCTTTGGACTTATTTTGAATAATTTGAATGATTGAAACTGAAATTTGAAGTTTTAAATTGATAAATATGAGTTTTGACACTTTTTGGAAGCTTAAGTTACTGAAAAAGTGAGTTTTTGTACCATTTTAATTTTTTAATGTCGGATTGGGGATCTATCAATATCATTAGATTCAGAATGTTGAAACTAAACTGCAGGAAGTTGCAGACTAGAATTTGGAGTTAAAATGAGGTTTTTAGGCGTAAAGTTGTGATTTTAGTTATTTTTAAGATCAAAGTTTGACTTTGGTCAACATTCGAACTTCGAAAGCTCGGATCGGAATTCTGATAGTTCCAGTAGTTTTGGATGGTGAAACTAACGTTAAGAATGATCTCGAAATAATTTTTGGAGTTGCCGAGGACAATTTTGGCATTTTGAGTTTTAAACTAGTTTTGTCGAGTTGAATTGGTAAATGTGGCGAGGAAGCCTTGAAATCAATTTCTAGTGATTCCATTGAGTCTGGATCACTGTTTCTGGTATGGATACATATATAGTTTGTGTAATTCTGAGTTCAGATAAGTTTCGGGAGTCCATTCCAAGTAGAAAAATTGGACTTGATTGCTGGTTTTTGATGTTTTCTGGTGCAAACACATCTCTTCTCCACATTTGTGGAGGTCTTGATGTTGTTGTGCTCCGCGTTCACTGACAAAGTCCCTCGTTCGTAGAGTATTGGCGCGTGTGAGTGTCTCCTTCCCTTTTGTTCTCTGCGTTTGCGATTTGGTCTCCGTGATCACGGAGGTCTTTTGACCCTTCTCCTCCGTGTTCACGGGACCCCACCCGGAATCGCGGAGAGCTTTTTATATTTGGACAGTATTAAACTCGTAAAACATTATTTTTAACATATTTTTGAACTTTCAAGCTTTTTTCGGTTCTTATTTTCATCCTAAAATTCATGATTTTCAATGTCCAAAATTGAGGATTTTGTAGACTATGATTTTCAAACTTTGAATATTGATTTCTCCTTCGATATAAGCTTGATTTTAGTGGGATTTTCACCTGTTAACTCCATTTTTCAGGTAGAACTCAATTTTAAAGTCAATTTTTAGATTTGACAACTTTGAATTTTAGCCCTAAAATTGATCATTTTACCCCTAAGCCTAAACCATGTCAATATGGGTATCAAAATGCTCCTCTTGATGCATATTATCTAATTCTGATAGTGATTGGTCAATTTGAGGATCAGTTGGAGACTTGAGTTGATAGGAAATTTGTCTAAGTGCGATTTCGACATTAAGGTAGGTTCGACTAACCTTGTTGGGACTAGATTTGAGTTATTGATCATGTTTATGTGATAATTGTGAGATCTAGATTGATTCATGACTAATTATGTTGATGAGATGAGATGTTGATAGAAATGTGATGTCGGTTAAGTCGAATTATGGGTAATTATGATATTATTATTAATCTGAGATTGATACTTGTGGATTGAGATCCTGTGAAATGTTGTCGTGATAAATTGAGGATTGTTACAATGGTTTGAAAAACATGTTGGTAATTTGATGGTTAATGGGACACTTTGATGACTATACACATACCTTATGGACGAGTAACGCCCGATTTTTGGGTTATACTCAATGCTGAGATGTTATTATGATGCGTATATAATTCTAGGGACGAGTAAGGTTTGATATTCATGTTAATGTGATTTTTGGATCTAATTATGATATAGATATATCTTGAGAACGAGTAAGGTCTGGTACTTATGATATACTTGTTAGCTGGATATATTGATGATGTATTTATATTGTAAGGCCGAGTGAGGTCCGGTATACATATATATTTGTTATGTCTGATGATCGAAGTTGTTATGTCTAGTTGAGATATTGTGATAGATGGTGATACTTGATATTATATTTCATTCTTTGTGCGACTTATAATGTATTACTCTCATTATGATGTTATTATATTTATGCACATATTTGAGTGATTAACATTGCCTTGTAATTATATTAGGTTGCATTATACCATCTATTGACCCGAGTAGGAGGCAAGAGTAATATGTTCCATAGTTATACCAACTTCGTGACCCGGTAGGAGGCAAGGGTGAGATTTACTCTATATACCCCTTGACCCGAGTCGGAGGCAAGGGTGAGATTTACTCTATATAATCCCTTTATCGTGAGTAGGTGGCAGGGATGGGACATTGTAACACCCTTGACTACGAGTAGGTGGCAAGGTCATGAGATACCTGATGCATGATTTGATGACATTTCATATACTGTGTGGTTATTGCCTATGGTGTTGTAATACTGGACATGTGGAAGATATTATAAGACTTATTGTATATTTTTATTGTGTACTAACCTTTTTGATGCAGGTACAGGATTCTTCGTTATTACATGTTTGTTTGATTTCTCTTACCAGTCAGTTGAACCTCTTGGGTACATTTCTGTGTACTCATCGCTACTTTGTTTCCTCCATGTAGATTGAGCACAAGGTTCAGGACAGGGTAGTTGATCATTCCACCTGAGTATTGTTGATACCATCCAGATCTCAGTGGCCAAGCTCACACTTTGAGTCGTCGTAAATCTTTGGGTTCCTTTTTTATTTGTGTTCTCTCAGACTATGTATCAGTTATTATGAGATAGTCGTATATTTCGATTTGAGACAAAACTTGTATTTCCTTTGAGACAGTTGTATTTACTCTTCCACATTGTTATAGTTGTTCTTACACTCATGACTCCAGGGTTTGAAAATATTTGATGTTACGTTGTGTTGGTTTCCGCTTTATTTCATTTTTCTTTTGTCGTGACCCATTTTGAGTCGTGACAGGGGGGTATTTATACTTGTGTATACATGGTTACTAATGAATATCTCATTTTCATGTATACACTTTGAACACGAAGTATATTACATGGATGATTAGGTTACACACAAACTGAAATGAGTGTAAGTCTATCTTACACATAATGTAGATTGTGTGTATATGTAAATTGCCACAAAATATATTATGTGGATATAGAAAATATTTATTTGGACATACATTTTACAACACCAACTGCTTTCTGACAATTCGTTTTTTTCTAAAAATAGTAAATTAATTCAGTTTATTTTACAATAGTTTAAAGAAAAATGAAATTTATCTCTCTCCCTATTTTTTTTGCTATATGTTTTATTGTCTTAATATCTATTATTAATTCATAACAAGTTTCACTTCAATTCTTTTACTCCTTCAGTTTAGAAAAGAATGACTTACTTTTTTTTTAGTCTATTTAAAAAAGAACGATATCTTTTCTTTTTTGCCAAACTTTAATTTTAGCTTTTTATGTGACATGTTTAAGGACACAAGATTAAATGACATTGTGGTTCATTTGATATAACTTTTATTTAGGATTATAAAATAAAAAATTCTTCAAAATTTTGTGTTAAATCAAACTAAATCATTCTTTTTAAAATAAAAAAATTAAATTTAAAAATATAACTCTTCTTGAATGAGACAGAAAGGACCTATTGAGCTCAAAGTCAACAGTCAGAAGAGAGAGAAAGATTTCTAAAGGTGAAAAATCATCATCAACTAATATGTAGTATACACGTGTTTTATTAAAAAATGGAACAACTTCGTAATATATTTTTAAAAAAAAAGGGTAATTGGGTTAGAAAATGACATCCCATTAACCTCTAAACTAGAAAGCACATACTCTAATGTTTGACTTTTTAAAATAATTATTAATGAGATATATCTATATAAATAAGTGGTGGTCATATCCATTACTATACCAATAAAACCTGGCCACATGACACACATTAAATTGGTCCCTTTGGCCTAACGGTTGACACTTGACACACTCATGTTGGGTGTCTTGAGTTCAAATTCCAAATACAACATTTTTATTTTCATTTATCAAATTGGCCTGGTGGTTGGTGAACAACACATTCATGTTGAGTGTCATGATGGTTGGTGAACAACACATTCATGTTGAGTGTCATGAGTTCTAAATCCAGATGCAACATTATTATTTCCCTTCACTTTTATCGATGGACGACGAAATCAGTAATATACGACCGTGTGGTAGATTCCATCAAATCCAGGCTCTTCGTCGTCTTGCCTATTTTTATTTCCCTTCACTTTTATCGATGGACGACGAAATTAGTAATATACGACTGTGTGGTAGATTCCATCAAATCCAGACTCTTCGTCGTCCTGCCTGCTTGAGCTGCCTACTCCTGCTTCTGATCAGGACCAACCACAACCTTTCAAAGTAGGCAGCTCTTCGTCGTCTTGGCTGCTTAATCCTATTTCTTTAACTGCTTCGACTATAATTTTACAATATTACCCTTGATGAGACATTTCTCCAACTGTTTCAACTGTGATTTTACTATCTCATTTTTGCAACTGTTTCGACTAGACTTTTACTATCTCGCCCTGATCAATTATTTTAAATCATGTGAAATGAGATATCATATTTCAAATTCAAATTTAGTTATACGAATAAGAATGTAAAAATAATCAATAAGTGTGAGTCTGACCAATCACAACTTTCCAAAGTAGGCAGTTCTTTAACTGCTTCAACTATAATTTTTTTACAATATTACCCCTAGTGAGATATTTTTCCAATTGTTTCAACTGTGATTTTACTATCTCGCCCCGATCAATTATTTTAAGTCATATAAAATAAGATATCATATTTTAAATTCAAATTTTATTATACGAATAAGAATGTAAAAATAATAAATAAGTGTAAGTCTGACCAACCACAACCTTCTAAAGCAAATAACTCTTCATCGTGCTTCGTGCTTGAGCTACCTGCTCCTGACCAATCACAATCTACCAAAGTAGGCAACTCTTCTTCGTCGTTCTGCTTGCGTGAGCTGCCTCCACTCCCACCTGCACCCCATATCAAGGACAAACAAATTAAAATGAATAAAATATCATATTTTAAATTCAAATTTAATTATACAAATAAGAGTATAAAAATAATCAAACATATTTAGCAAAAATATCATATTTTTAATCTAAATTTAATTATATAAATAATAATATAAAAATAATCAATAAATGTATTTATCACAAGTGTAATAAATTACCGTCACGGATCTCCCGCTTCTCTCTCTTTCATATAATTGATGATCATTTTCATTTTGTATATAGGTATATGTGGCTTTCTATACATCCATAACAGTAACTTATAGTTTGAGATTAAGTTGTAGTTGCTGATCTGATGGAGAACCAAGTTGACATAGAGAATGATGGAGGGATGATTGAGGAAGAGAAATTTGATTTGGAGAGAAATCTGTCGACAATTTCTGAGAGTGGTAGTATAAGAGAACCTTTGCTCAAATCCAAGAGCAGAGTCAACAACACCTCCCAAATCGCTATTGTTGGAGCCAATGTTTATCCTATTGAAAGCCTTGACTACGAGTATGAATCATTACTAGTTCTACTTCTTCCGACATCAATTGTCGCTTTGGTCTTTATTTTCCAACTTCTTTTTTATGTAAATAATAATCCTTTCTAAATTTACCGAGATTCGCACAATCAACTATTGGGGAATTCTCTATATTATATTCGTTCAACTCTATGCTATACCATCTTCCAGTAACCGCTCTTTTGATGATAAAAATTGTTTCTTTTGCTATGTTATTATTGAAGCTGCAGGGAATTAATAGAAGAAAAAAGAAAATGAACTGCAATAGAAATAGCTATGGTAAAAAGTCGATCTGTTCAAATCGTGTACTCTTTGTACATCGATAGCTGTCGGGAGACCCTGACAATCTTCCTCTTTATACCTTTTCAAAGCCAATCATATTTCTAATGCTTAAATTTTTAATCTCATTTTGCAGTCAACCAGAATCGGTACTTTTCTGTTAGTTACTTTTATCTGCCCTATATCCACTAAAAATATCTATCTAGTGTACCATTTTGATCTTGGAATTTACATTCTGCAGGATTGTAGAAAATGACCTTTTCAAACAAGACTGGAGATCTAGGAAAAAGGTTCAGATATTTCAATATATATTTCTCAAATGGACTCTTGTGCTCCTCATTGGATTGAGTACTGGACTTGTTGGTTTCTTTAATAACATAGGAGTGGAAAATATTGCTGGTTTCAAGCTTCTTCTGACTAGCAACTTAATGCTTGAGGAAAAGTAAGTACAACTTTAATCAAGATGTAGGTGGTGACTTTGAAATACTGTACATGAATTCGTAATAGCAAGAGCCTGAAACTCACTCTCTTCAATTTATTATGTTATTAAGTTATTTTAATTCCAGAGCAGGTATTTCCAGGCATTTGCTGCTTTTGCCGGTTGCAGTGTGGTTCTTGCAACTTGTGCTGCAGCCCTCTGTGCATTTATTGCACCTGCAGCTGCAGGATCTGGTATACCTGAAGTAAAAGCATATCTAAATGGTATCGATGCTCATTCCATTTTGGCTCCAAGTACATTACTTGTCAAGGTCGGTCTCGCACTCCCTTTCCTTGTCGTGTATGTCTTGTTGCTCGCCACATGTTCATATCTAAGAAGCACAATTCTATTGAATTGAACTTGCAACAGTAACAGTTATGATTTCAATTAAAAATATTTGATTCAGGAATGACTGAATAGTATTAATATTCAGATTTGACATGCTTTACGTGAGCCGAGGGTCTAACTAAAACCACCTCTACCTTCACAAGGTAGGGGTAAGGCTGCATACACATCACCATCCCCAGACTCCACTTTTGAGATTACACTGGGTATGTTGTATGTTGTTGTTGTATTAACATTCAGATAGCCATGCTTGTTTTTGAGAACTCAGTCCAGTTCATCGTTGATTGTTTTTACCCTTACTATGGACATCAAATGAAGTAATTATCTTGAAGAAAACTTATATAGTAAAAACATGTCAATTCACATTGTTTGTTGTGTTTTAGAAACCTTCAAACATTATTTGGATTAGTTTAGATACCTATAACTTTATTACGGTACACTCGACATGGTAATCCATGCATGTTACCATTTCACTTGTTTGTTCTTTGGTTTGGTTTCTCAAAGTTCGATGTTACATGAACTCTGGAGGTGTAGTTTATCATCTTTTTTGCTGTATATCAACAGTCTGGCATTCCCATCACAGTCATCATGTACTGTGAAATGATAAGTTACAAACTGAAGCAGTTAGCCCCTATATCACATTAAATGATTGTTAGGGTATATTTATTTGTTCTTATAGTTCTGCGGATAGTAATTTATCTCACCTTCATGATTTATTATAATGCTGATTGGTTCATTTGCTGAAAGTCATTCTCGAAATCAATTATTCTGACATATTGCATTCTGCAGATCTTTGGATCCATTTTGGGCGTTTCTGCTGGA
The DNA here is from genome assembly GCA_038996855.1 of Solanum aculeatissimum. Taxonomy (NCBI): domain Eukaryota; kingdom Viridiplantae; phylum Streptophyta; class Magnoliopsida; order Solanales; family Solanaceae; genus Solanum; species Solanum aculeatissimum. Next base: position 7,650 of record JBCEWC010011611.1, on the reverse strand, counting down.
TTTGTTGTTGGCAAGGAAGGACCCATGGTCCATACTGGGGCTTGCATAGCAAACTTACTTGGACAGGGGGGTTCCCGCAAGTATCATTTAACTTGGAAATGGCTAAGATATTTCAAAAACGATCGCGATCGTAGGGATTTGATCACTTGTGGTGCTGCTGCTGGTGTTGCAGCTGCTTTTCGTGCCCCAGTTGGAGGAGTTCTTTTTGCTCTCGAGGAAGTAGCATCATGGTCTCTCTCTGTCCTCTCGCTCTCTGTCACATACACACATAAAATCACACAGAGTTTCACACACATAATAAACATGCTGAATACTTGCTTGCATTCATATAAAAAAGCTTGTATGTCAAAGTGTTCGATGGTTATATAGTTCTATTTCATGTTTTAGGTGGCGAAGTGCTTTACTTTGGAGGACTTTCTTCTCAACTGCCATTGTTGCTATGGTTCTCAGATCTCTCATACAATTCTGTCGCGGTGGGAACTGTGGACTATTTGGGCAAGGAGGTTTGATAATGTTTGATGTCAATTCAGGAGTATCTAATTACAACACAATAGATGTATTGGCACTTATCTTAATTGGAATACTTGGAGGTCTTTTGGGAAGCCTTTATAACTATCTTGTCGACAAGGTCCTTCGGACTTATGCCGTCATTAATGAGTTAGTCTTTTAAAACCCTTTTGCCAACGCTATATGTTTAGTTACTTCTCTCTCAGTTGTTAGCTATTGGAAGTTAGGTGCATGTTTAAGTCCGACGAGTAATAATTTTGAGAAGTAGGCAAGGTTTTACTGGAGCATGTTTCACTTCTTTTGATGTTAGATTTGTTTTTTTTTTCTTTTTTCTTTCGTTTATATATTGGACTTCCAGGTAGATGAATGTAACTGATCCTTACTGATTATTTGGATAGCATTGTAATTCATCAGGATATTTCATCAAAGCATGCGTACATAGTTCAAAAAAGTTCATCTTAAATGGGTCCTTTACCTATTGCCACCAAGACTTGTTTGATCAGTGTTTTTCCTTTCAAGTTATTTGGTACTTGTAAAAGATTGACTATCTATTCGTTGGCTTTATTTGTTTATTTTGTGATGCCATCTCAATAGTAAGTAACATGTGCTGTTCCACAAGTAGAATATTCTTGGTGTGTAAACTGTGGTTGTCTCCGGCTATTTTTATCAACTTAGTCTTGGAAACAAAAGTAGCTATTATGATATTCTTTTTGCCTGGTTTTTCGATAGCTAATTTTTGGCAGTGAAATACAGGAGAGGTCCTGCTTTCAAGATCTTGCTTGTCATGAGTGTTTCTATCCTGACTTCTTGTTGCTCTTATGGCCTACCATGGCTGGCAAGCTGCACTCCATGTCCTGTAGGCTTGGAGGAAAAATGCCCAACTATAGGTCGCTCTGGAAACTACAAGAATTTCCAGTGTCCACCAGGGCATTACAATGATCTCGCATCACTTTTTCTGAACACCAATGATGATGCCATCCGCAATTTGTTTAGTTCAAATAATTCAAATGAATTTCACATCTCTACACTTATAATCTTCTTTGCTGGGGTATATTGCCTTGGTATTATTACCTATGGAATTGCTATTCCTTCTGGACTCTTCATTCCTGTCATACTTGCTGGGGCTTCTTATGGGCGTATTTTTGGTAGAGCCTTGGGTTCTTTGTCCAATCTTAATGTTGGTCTGTTTTCTCTACTTGGTGCTGCCTCTTTCCTTGGTGGTACCATGAGAATGACAGTATCAATATGTGTCATTCTCCTTGAGCTTACAAACAATCTGCTAATGCTTCCATTGGTGATGCTTGTTCTCCTCATATCAAAAACTGTGGCTGATATTTTCAACAAGGGTGTCTATGACCAGATTGTGAAAATGAAAGGCTTGCCTTTCTTAGAAGCACATGCTGAACCATATATGAGGCATTTGGTTGCTGGAGATGTCTGTTCTGGTCCATTATTGTCATTTTCAGGTGTGGAGAAGGTGGGGAACGTAGTACATGCTTTGAAGTATACTAGGCATAATGGCTTTCCTGTGATTGATGAGCCACCTTTCTCGGAGACACCAGAGTTATGTGGGCTCGTTCTACGGTCACATTTACTTGTTTTGCTCAATGGAAAGAAATTCACAAAACAACGTGTATTGAGTGGCTCCAATATTTTGAGGAGGTTTCATGCATTTGATTTTGCTAAGCCAGGATCAGGTAAGGGGCTTAAGTTTGAGGATCTCATCATCACGCAGGAGGAGATGGAAATGTATGTTGATCTCCATCCAATAACAAATACATCCCCATACACAGTAGTGGAGACCATGTCTCTTGCCAAAGCTGCAATTCTTTTTCGACAACTTGGTCTTAGGCACTTGTGTGTTGTCCCAAAGAAAACTGGGGTAAGTCCTCCTCTCATCTTCCCCAGTCTCCACCTCACCCTGTCGCTTGTTTCTTTTGCCATTTCTTATTCGTTTTTAGAAGTTCCTTTTATGATAACACTCTTTTCACATCGGTTTAGTACATAACGTATATGATCTGCATCACAAGTTTGATGGGAACTAGGATCTTTAGGCCCATTTCGATGGATTGGAACTTCATTTAGTAAACTTTGATGCAGTAGAGATTTTCAAAACCATCTATGGTTAGTGACACTCTAATGCTAAGAAATTCAAATGGCATGTAAATCAAAAGTATTTGAAATCAATTGAAAATGATCTTAAAAAGCTTAGATGTTGATTGTATGAGTTGGATCTCACTAAATTGTATCAGCAAATTGTAGGCGCTTATACATCAGTTATTATGCCTTATACTATACAATGATGTCCTGAAAATATAGCTGTTCTAAATTTGCAGAGGGCTCCAATCGTCGGAATCTTAACAAGGCATGACTTCATGCATGAGCATATATCTAACCTCTACCCGCATCTTGTCCCCCACAAGTAGCCAGAGAAGTTTGCTCATTCCATAGGCAAATAAGCAGCCTATTGTGCATTACTATTCCTTATTTTTTATATTTCAAGAATTACTTTCATTGTAATTCTTTTGGTTTGATTTATGTAAAAACTCAATGCACTGTTTTTTCCATGTCAAGCTTCTGGTCTTGCTTAGGAATGGAAAATGGATCGGTTGTGCTGAAGTTGGGTGGTTCAAGATGAGTTGAATCAACAGATGGACCAATGCCCAACCTTGCCCAAAGCTTGCTTGGGCTAAGACGGACCGAGTCAAAGATGGCTAAATGATGGGTCAGGATTCAACCTATTTAATTTGGTTTAGTTCTATTTTATTTTTTCTATTTTTTTGAAGAGATATTACTCTTTTCATCTCAGTTTCTGTGATATCGTTTGATTTGACACAATTTATAAAAAAATTGTGGCTATAAATAATTTCACTTAAGATAAATGAGGAATTTTGAAGCTAAATTGTTTTTAATTATGAAAAGGTGATGCTACTAAAAGGAAAGGTGCCACAGAGTAATAATTTCTCTTAATCAAATATCTACAAACAAATCTTTATAAATCACTCTTCGTGTTTCAATTTGTTTGCCTTTTTTTTGTTTACTTTAAAAATAACTAGTATAAGTGTACGGGCGTTGCGTGGATATTATTAAAGATCACCATATTTTAAAAAGTTAATTTTTAAAAATTAGTAATTTATTGTTTTGAGCATATAAATTAATATTATTAGTACACAACTTTCTTTGTTATAATATCAAAATATTATTTTTATAGCTATAATAAAGCTACACTTTTACTTTTAAAACATATTCTATTGAACTTTATCAAGGCAAATTTTTTTATTTATTATTATTTCACCTTATACAAAAATCAAATACTTCATTTGTTTCAACTTGTTAGTTTTAATTTTTTTTAACTCCATTTTCTAAAAAAAATTATGATTCACTTTTAGTAACTTCGTATTTTCAATTTTTCAGATGATATATATGTTGCTGTTTTGCTTTTTGGGTGTTTTTGCCCTTGGTTTGTAATATATATATATATATATTCTTAGATTGAACATATTAATAATTTTTTATTTTATTTTTTGCGAAATATAAATCCTCTTATAAATTAAAGGAGAAAAAGTCTATCCAAATTGTTGTATAGAAAGATATGAATATTGATGCAGTTCGTCCTACTATTACGTTTAAATTTTTTGTAAATATAATAAATACTCGAAGAATTACAATTTTATAAAATCGGACATAAAAATTAGGATTAATTACAAATTGAATTTTAATCATGTCCCGCCTCAATTAGAAGCATGTAATATTAACTTTTCTACTTCTCATTATGCTATATTGTTTTACCTTATGCATCTTCCTCTTAGTTGATAGATTGCCCTTAATTATTATGTCTTTTATTTTATCGTTGACCCGTAAAGAAATCAAAGAGCGTATAAATTAATAACAAATTATATATGAAAAACACTATAAAAAAACATCAAGCATTCTGTAAAGTAACTATTAGCGAAGGAAAAATATTTATAATAATATTTCCAACAAACCCAGCCCCTCATTCATTTGCCTCTCGCCTTTTGAACTTCTAAAACTAACCACAAACAAATCAAAAACTTTTATACTAAATTTTAAAAATTAAATTAAAAAAAGAGATGATAAAAATTATTTAGGCTATTTATTATTTATTAATTTTCCTTTTCATTTGTTTCAATTTTTTTTTAAATTTCTAATTTGTTAAAACTTTTTCTAGTTATAAATCTGATTATATATAAATGAAAGAATCTAATTATTTCAAATAAAATGTAATCATTAGAGAATTATGTTTAAAATAATAAATTTATTGTCATTATTCAATTTTGTGTGACTTTTAAAAAAACTCAATATTCAAATATAGTAATAAAACATTGTTTATCATATTATGTGAATTTGTCATTGGTAATCATGTATGTCTTTTAAAAAATATTTTGATTAGATTGACAAAAACAAAATAATGTTTTGCAGCAAACACATATGACGTGCCACAAAAAAAGAAAAGCACAATAACATTTGATGCTCCAAAAACAAATCGTCCAATTCATTTAAAGATCTTTAAATTGAAATTGATAAACTTAATTAAACACATTCATTGTTACTTTTTATCTTCTTAAAGTTCTTGATTTTTGAGTTTATGATTTAAAATTGAAATATTTTAAAATTACTTAGTTATTTCATATTTTAAATAAATTTTTACCCTTAAAGTAATCTTGTATTTATAATATATTTTTTACACCACAACTATAATAACTTTCTAGTCTTGATTCATTAAATTATTTGTTATATTTTTGTGCGCAAAAAAGGATAAGTAATGATAGAGGAGAAATAAAAATTTTCAGCAATACAAATATTTATATTAAGAATAGGGGAAGAAAAATCTATACAAAAATTTATGTTCAATGATATATAATATTATTTAGAGTCAGTCAAGAAAAAACAACAAAAAGAGCACACAACTATATACTATCTTATTTACATATCTTCATCATTTACTTCCACCCTCAAGCTTGTGAATTTAATATAATCACTTTATATTTCTTTCGTGTCTTATCTTCAACTGGACACCATCCTCATTTTCTCCTAAAATAAAAGAAGAAATTTATCATCTATAAATAATTTACAAAGTTAAATTTTTCAAAAATAATGTTAATTAGTTATTAGAAAGACTAAAGTTACCTATACAGGAAAGGAAAAATAAGTTCTACGGTCAAGCAGATATTTGACGGAAATAATAATTAAATTATATCTAAAATTGATATATATTAAATGAATGGATACCACCCTCGTTTTCTCTTGCACGTCATCCTTATTTTCTCCTTAAAAAAATTAGAAGCAAATGTATCAAAAGAAATAATTTGCACCAGAATTATATCCAAATCAATTGATTTCAAAAAGAAGAAGAGGAGAACCAACATTAATCTAACCTCGCTACGTGTGCACCATATCTTGACTTGGAAAAAATATCACCAATACTTCTGAACTTATGATATTGTTTCGATATATATTAAATATTATATATATATAACTTATAACTTCAAATCATGAAGATACATTGCAAAAAAATAAAGAGATTAGAAAAGAAATTCTAGAAATCAAAATACCACCATGAGAAGTAAAAAAAATAATAAAAAAATTATCATCTTTAGTCAGTTAAATATAATAAAGATAAGAGAATAATTTTTTTTTGAAGTTAGTAGGTTTTTAAGAAGATGGAGGTAAGGTAATTTTTATTTTTATAAATAAGTGGGTTATGGGATTAAGCGATTTTTAGGGATAGAATTAGTTATTCATCTTTTAAAATTTAAATTTAATTATTTATGCATTTAAAAAATAAATATTTTAGATATTTATTTAGATAAATACAATGTTAAAAAATAAAGTTCATAAGGAAGTCTGAATTAGTGTATATGTGTGTAGACTGTGTTTATGTGAATTAGTTCTATTATAGGGGTGATAGACGTGCATGTATTAGTTTACTTTTTTCAAAAAAATAATCTATTTTTGTGTCTTTTTTTGTTTTTCTTTTTTAAAGTTTAAAAGATACAAAGAATAAATAAGGTTATAGCTATTGTTTTTAATAATGATCTACTATACAAAAATAATTCAAATAATATTTCGGATAATAATCTTATAACTTAAATATTTTTTGAAATTATATCATTTTAAATAATTTTAGATTATTGAAACATGCAATAAAATAAAAAAAGTTCTATGGTTGATTAGAAATTTTTATTTTTTTAAATTTAAATTTAAATTATTACTAAATTTAACTATCATTGTAAAAAATAACTCTCATTATTTCTCTCCCTCCTCCACCCCACGTTCCTTAGGTGTTCAACTACCTATCTTTTCATATAGTTTCTCTTTTTCTTATATATAATGAATTTAATAAAAAGTAATACAAAAAATTGAAGTAGACATAAATACTGTAATTTTAAATTCGTTCTAAGTATAAAAAAAATTTTTTTTTTCATTATTTTGTCATAAGATATAACAATATCATCTTAATTAATATAGATCAGTATTATAAAATACTAAGCAACTAAAGTTGGTTACATGTTTTCTTTTAAAAAATTCAAATAAAAATAATTTAATTTTTGAAACTGTAACTTTCAATATCGTAAAATTTCGTCCTTTTTTGTGGTTCTTATATTTGGCAATATTATACAAAATACGTATTTTATAAATTTTTCACAAAACTGAAAAAAACGTTTCTACTTTTGTCTTTTATTTTTTTTATTTTATATATGGAATCACATTTGACATTATGGCAGACTATTATATTTCGAACAAAAGTTAAAAAGCTAAACTGCATTAATTTCTGAAATGTGTCATAATTTTAAAATATTCATCCATTTTATTATTTAGTTAATTTGTTTTTTTTAAATCGTAAAAAATACTTTGTTTACCCGATAATTCAATTATTTTTTGAATGTGGCCCTGTCACGACCTAAAATGGGCCGTGAGTGGCACCCGCACCTAATCTCCTAAGTGAGCGAACCAACGATACACATTTCAACTTATATTAGCAGTTCACTTATAAAATACGATATTAATGCGGAAGTTCAAGCTTTTAAAAATAAGAATAACAAAACCACTAATTCTATTACATACATTCCCCAAAACCTGAAAGTCATCACATCAAGGACATCTAATCTCAAATACTAAGTC
>JBCEWC010011610.1:0-16534 GCA_038996855.1 Solanum aculeatissimum | reverse complement strand
TCGATGGTGAGTATGAGACAAAAGAGAGGGTGAAAGAAGAAGAGGAGAAGAACTTTTGTTGTTCCTAAAGTGTTTACCACTTTTACACTTTATGTAAAGTGTAGAAAACTTTTACACTTTGTAAAGGGTAGAAAACTTTTACACTTTATATAAAGTGTAGAAAACTTTTATACTTTGTAAAGTGTAGAAACCTTTTACACTTTACAAAGTGAAATTTTTTTAACACTTTACAAAGTGGAAATTTGTTTTTACACTTTACAAAGTGTAAATTTTTTTTACACTGTAAATTTTTTTTACACTTTACAAAGTGTAAATTTTTTTTACACTTTACAAAGTGTATATTTTTTTTTACAATTTACAAAGTGTAAATTTTTTTTTATACTTTATTTGTAACGAGTCTTTTTTAACGGGTCCATTACAAAATTTTGTAAAGTGTAAAAATTTTTACACTAAGCTTAGTTTTGTTCACTTTTAGATTCATGACCTATTTATGTTACTTTAGTGTATTTGTGGCTTATTTTGGTTCCCAATTCCATAGAATATGCCTCCCAAATTACATCCTTATTTGAGAATAAAATAGTCATTGTTATAATATAGTAAACCAACAATGTTGGGGTCGAATCTCATAAAAAGCATGTTAAGAGAATTTTATAATAATTTGCTACTAAAATTCAAATTAATGACTACTATTTGAATAGATCTTTTTCAATGAGAAATTATCATCTAAATTATACTACTTTATTTGTAATCAAGAATTGAAAACGAACTAGAATTATGATTCTTAGATATTGAAATTTAAACAGATAATTCACCATCAACTCATTCTAATGTGCTCATTATGCAAAACTAACAAATATATTATTCTCTTAAATCCTCTTGACTCATATAAGAGAATATCACCCTAAGTCCCTATTGGCACTCGAGTGTCAAATTAATTTGTTCATTCATAATATACCTCAAGTTAGCTATTCTATCTTTAGCTCAAGCTATTAGATGGGGTTTGGTAGTGTCAAATCCCTTTAGTAATTTTTTTCTAATCTTAATTTCTTTATTCAATCAAGTCAGAATATAGATGATTTCTTAATATTTGCAACCATTAAAAAATAAATCTTTATGAAAGATCTTAACGTAAAATGATTACCCGTTCATGAGAGATTATTATCCTTATGCCTATTCTAAGTACCATAACTCAACTTATGAGTTTAGCTACTCATAACTAGATGTGAATAACCCAATTACAACAACAATAACATATCCAATGTAATTCCATAAGTGAGATATGAGGATGATAAAATATATGTAAATCTTATCACTACCTTGTAGAGACAGTAAACAACTAATGAAATCAATATGAAAGAAAGTAAACCAAAACTTTTGATTAAGGCAACTCTTACACGAGTATATTGTTCGTACTACAATAATCAGTAATGAACCTAAGACTATTTTATAGTAATTTGAAGAAAAAAACAGATAAAATCTTCAATATATTGATAATCCCTAACTTCTAATGATAATGTGTAACCCTAAAATCATCGTTCTAATGACCTATTTATAATAGTAGAGTTAGAATTCCAATTTAATTGAACTCTACTTTGACTTGGTCGACTCTTATCCATGAAATAGGGAGTATGGCACGAGGCCCATGATAAAGAAAAGGGGTCCACACTGTGGGGTCTATCTCCCCGTTTTGTCTTCTTCTCTGTGCATCACAATAGGAGGTATGATTAGGGACTACACGTACAGAGGGGTGAAAGGGGCTTTGTGAAAACATGTACCACCAAGACAGCTGTTCAGAGGGAACTCTTAGCCATTTTATATGGCTTAAGAAGAGAAAATCTCAAACCACTTGAGATAAAATCAGACTCCTTTTAAGCCATTTCGATGATTACTAATGATCACTATAATTTTAACAATATTATTTTTAAATGCAGGTACTTAATGCAGAAAATGAGAGTCACATCCATCAAGCAGGTGTTTAGGGAGGAGAATAAAGTAACAAATTTACTAGCAAAGGAAAAAGCAAGGCGTCCCTTTTTGGAAAGAAAAAGTTCTTCGGAAGTTCCCTAGTGTATGCAATAGAAGCAATGGAAACACTCTTGGAACTATTTTCTTTAGAAAAATCAATGTAGGTAATATCAACAATGCAGAACAAAAAATGAACATCGTCAGCACAGATGGCGACTGGGAGCTAGGACCACCTAAGCCACTGGAACCTCCAGACAAACGACCAAACCAGACATTCAGGGATATCTTGTTAGGGGAAACTTCCCAGCTGAACCACACCTATGATCTCCAACTGCCAGGGGAAATGGATGTGGAGGATAGCTCAGAGAACCAAATCGAAGCCATCCCTCTTTCCCAACAGGAACTCCAACAACTATACCAACCCTGGAAAGCCTCGATAATCACCAAAGTCTTTGGAAGGAAAATCCCCTATATTTACCTAAAGAGGAAATTGGTAGACCTCTGGCAGCCGACTGAACCGCTCTCCCTAATTAATCTGGGGAACGACTATCATGTAGTGAAGTTTAACTTAGAGGTGAATACACATAAGGTGCTTCATGAGGGGCCCTGGTTTGTGATAGAGAACTTCATCTCTGTAAGGAAATGGGAACCAAACTTTGTTCCACACACCTCCACAATTACCCACACGACAATATGGGCACGACTTCCGCAGCTTCCCCCTGAATTCTATGACAGACAAGTCCTGGAACGGGTAGGACAAAGATTGGGAGCCCTGCTAAAGATTGATGTCTGCACATCTGAAGCCCTGAGAGGAGGTACGTAAGAATTTTCATAAAGATACCATTAGGTACCCCAGTTAAGAGCGAGATCACCATCGGAACACATAGACAGAAAATAGTTTATGATGGAACGGAATTATGTGTGTGAACTATGGACATCTGGGATACACCGAGAAGACCTGCCCGCCCAAAAAACAACTGGGAAAGGAAGACAGGGACATAGAGAAGGAAACCGAGACGGAAAAACCAGAAGGAGAATGGGAAGTGGTTAGATTTCCAAAGAAACAAATCCTTCGAAACATGCCGGAACGGTATAATTACCACCGGGGAGGTAGAAATGGACAGGAACCACAAAGCTTGGGCAAGCAGAAAGCTATGGACTTGAGACCCGGGAAAAATGGCGCTGGGCCAGAACGTACCATACCAAAATCCAATAGATGGGCCCAAAATAAATTCGGACCCATACAATCTAAGCACGATGAACTTGCAGCCAGGGAAACGGAACTGAGAGAGGGTGGGCCACACTTATCGAACCTCATAACTTCAACCCCCGCACCTAACCCCCAAACTACCTCCTAGAAGACCTTTAAAAGAAATAATAAATGCTACACTAGGGAATTGCACAAGATAGTTAAGGGGAGTGGATGTGGAGAGAAGGAAAGTAAATGCAGTGAAGATGATGGCATCAAATGCATTAATGGTGAGGGGACAGCGAACCGCCCGAATACTCAAAGCGTCTCCTTTGAGGGGGAATACGGTTCTCAGAACTCCACAATACATTTTCCAGTTCGTGGTATGTACTACTCCGAGGAAAATAATCATCACAAAAATCTTGATGAAATGACTATGGAAGTCACATCACTGGAAACCACTGGAACCTCTCAGCACAGACAAGGGAAGGAGCCATTAATAGCCCAATGGAGCACCCCTCCCCAACACACGAAAAACCACAATGGCGGACAATAATCCCTACAAAGGAGACCCCAACCCACCGTATCTGCTAGCGCCCCTAGTGTTAGCATCGGTTCCACTCCCCAACGGGCATCAACCCACCTCCTGGATGGAGTTGGGCCTGCGAGACAGACAACTGACTTTCCAGGCGATTGTAGGAGACAAGTCGGTGCTCGTTATGATCCAGAACCCCGCGTATCTAGCACAAATCGTGAAGGAGGGACTGGATCATGCGATAGAGGGGCTGGGGATGCAAATCTGGCAAGAGACTATGAGAAGAACCCAACTGATCGAAAACATCAACTTAATGATGTCACAGGAACTGGGAGCACTCATGGGGCAGACATTCCAATCCCTACCCTTCTTCCCGTTCTATCCCTATCTACCCAGCAACCATTCGCTCCAGTTTATGAGCATGCTGACCCAGGGAAATCCCAGTCCCATTTTGCACGTTCAAGGAACCTCAAGGAACCAAAGTCAACAACAAGAACAAGGAAGCTCAACCCGATACCTACTAAGATAAAGCACACGGGATCTGGAGGAAATCATGGCAGGCCTCGGAGAGTTCTTTCTGGAGGAGTGTATTCTGGAGAAATTATGAATAAAGGAGATTCAGGATTCGGAATACTGGATGTTCCTTATTCACTACCTGAGGACCACACCAACATGTTCACTAAACATAATGAATGGGAAGGACACAACCCCCATGGTGGTGGCGTTGAACCCTGTCAAGCCACAAGGGAAAGGGAAGGGAGTCGAGATGGGGCAGTTGGGTCAACCCATACCTCCAATGAGTAAGTTTATCATATAGAACTGCCGTGGAGAAAACAACTCTACTTTCATAAGGAACTGCGAAGCCATGGTCAAAAAGTATAGACCAGCACTCTTTGTCCTCTTGGAGACCAAAATGAAGGAACACCAACAACTCACAGAGGCATTAAACTTTGATTCCCAGATTCAATCTGTTGCGGAGGGCCTCTCCGGGGGGATAGTGATCATTTGGAAGGAGGACATGCTTAAGCTTGACAGCGTCTCCATCTCTCCTCAGGGGATCCATGTCAGAATTAAGGTAAGTTCCAGCACAGATCCTTGGCTTTTCTCTGTAATTTATGCTAGTCCTGACCTTGAAAAAAGGAAACTCCTTTGGGAGGAGCTTGTTGCGTTAGCCCACAACTATGCCATGGACTGGCTGGCAGGAGGTGACTTCAATGAAGTCCTTACTGCCAGTGAGAAGTTAGGAGGAAACAACATTAGCCATGGTCGTGTCAAGGCTTTCTGGAATTGTCTCCAGAGATGCAGCGTGTTGGACCTGGGGTACCAAGGGCCTACGTTTACCTGGACTAACAAAAGGTACAGGAATCATACCCATCTTATCTTTGAGAGGCTTGATAGGTACGTCGCGAATGACTCTTGGATAAAAATATACCCCGACGCGCTAGTGACCCACCTCCCTAGAATTAAATCAGATCATTGTCCTCTGCTCATCTCCCTTAGTGCTAATGTGAGCCCTAACAGTCCTAAACCTTCAGAATGGAGCCCATGTGGTGTACTCACCCGACCTTCAAAGATCTTGTAAGTCATTCCTTTGAGCAGAGTACTGATCTTTTGCAATCTATCAGTACCTTCACTAAAGATGCCCTTTCCTGGAACAAATGTACTTTTGGGAACATCTTCAAGCAACTTAGGGAAATCAGAGCTAGGATTGGAGGCATACAGAGATATGGCCACCTCTACCATAACAGCTTCCTCCAAAACCTAGAGTCCCAGCTCTCGGATAGATATGATGAACTCTTAAAGGCTGAGCAGGAATTCTGGGCCACCAAATCCAGGATCAATTGGCTAGCTGATGGTGATGCCAACACCAATTTCTTCCATACTGCCACCCTCATTAGGAGGAGGAAAAATAGAATTGTGTCCTTGACAGATGAGTGGGGGAATGTTTTCCAAAGGCAACAGGATATCCTGGTCCACACTTACCACTTCTTCAACAAACTCTACCAAACAGACCACTCTTGGAGTAGGATTCAGACTCTGACCGATGGTAGCAATCAGATTGCCCTAAATCCTGAAGAATCTACGGACCTGGATGCCCTACTTAGGGAGAGTGAAATCCTCACTGCTCTCAAGTCCTTCAAACCTCTTAAAGCTCCAGGACCAGATGACATCCATCACCTCCTCTACCAGCAATACTGGGACTGCCTTGGCACCCAGATAATTACTTTTTGTAACAAGGTCTTTAACGAAAGCAGAATGCCCACCATAGCTAACCAAACCCTCATCTGCCTTATCCCTAAAACCCAGGATACCTCCCTCCTCAAAAACTTCAGACCCATTGGACTCTGCAATACTAACTATAAGTTTGTCACAAAGATCATTGTGAATAGGATCAAGAAAATCCTTCCAAAGCTCATAAGACCCTGCCAAACCAGCTTTCTCTCTGGCAGGAGAGCCTCCGATAATGCCATTATTGTTCAGGAAGCTCTTTCCCATCTCAATAAAATGAAAGGAATCAAAGGCTATATGATTCTAAAAATTTATTTGGAGAAAACTTTTGACAAAATTGAGTGGTCCTTTATCATGGAGACTCTTCAGTTCTTCAAGTTTCCTAAGAGACTCGCGCAACTCATCATGTTCTGTCTCAGTACTAGTAGCATTTGAGGTCCTTGTGAATGGACGGAAAACAGAGGCCTTCCAACCCACCAGGGGTATTAGGCAGGGGGACCCTATGTCCCCTTATCTCTTTATCCTGTGCATGGAAAGATTGGCTAGAATTATAGAGGAGAACGTGAGTGATGGGGGATGGAAGCCCATGAAAATTTCCAGAAGAGGGCCCACACTCTCTCACCTCTTTTTTGCTGACGACCTCACCCTTTTTGCGAGAGTGGACATGCAAAACTGTCATGTTATAAATACCATTCTCCAAAACTTCCATTCTAGTGCTGGTCAGAAAGTCAACCCTAGCAAATCTAGAGTTCTCTTCTCCAAAAACTGCCCCACCCACATCAAGAACCAATGCACTAATATCCTGGGGATCCAAGAGCAGAATGTCTTTGGGAACTATTTAGGGTTTCCAATGTTCCATTAGAAGCCTACTAATAGGGACTTTCAATTTATCCTTGATAAGATGCGAAGTAAGTTAGCAGGCTGGAAAAGCAAAACCTTGAACATGGCTGGAAGGACAACCTTGGCAAAGTCCAGTCTGGCAGGTATCCCTGCATATGTCATGAGCTACATCCGGCTCCCTGGTAGGATAACCAAATACATTGACAAGATTACCAGGGATTTCATTTGGGGCTCCGAAGAGAGCACCAAAAAGATGCACCTCATCAACTAGGATACGGTCACGAAGAGTAAGGATAAGGGTGGCCTTGGAATTCATAAAAGCGATGTGCAAAATAGGTCACTGTTGGCAGGATTGGCTTAGAGAGTCATGGAATACCCGGGGAAGCATGGGTTAGAATATTGTCTGACAAGTACGGAAACAACCAACCCAAAAACACCCGTGGGAAGGTAGTATCTAGAACCTGGAAAAATATCCAAAATGGCTGGAAGGATGTTGCCACTACAACCAGGTGGGTCCTTCACAAGGGCAACAGGGTGAGTTTCTTCAACGATGTCTGGCTGGCCAACTTAGGACCAATTCGGGAGCATGTACAAGGACCTCTCCATGAAAGCGAAGGAAATCTCACTGTTGCGGAAGTGTACAGGGATGGACAATGGCACACTGATAACCTATCCATAAATATCCCTCCGGACATCATGTTTAGTGTCCTGGATCATAAGCTTCAATTGCATAGCAATATGTAGGACAAGAAAATCTGGGGACTGACACAGGATGGCAGATTTACAAGTGCAACTGCCTATGAACACATTAACAATGAGCATGCTATAGGGGATGATGCCGCTGCTGACTTCCATAGGACCTGGAAATCAAAGCTTCCTAGCAAAGTGAAAATCTTCCTCTGGATCATCCTGCACAATAAGATCCCCACTCACCAACTTCTCCACTCAAGAGGGATCAACATTAATCCCAGCTGTAAGATCTGCAATCACCCCACAGAGGATATAAACCATGTACTCTTTGACTGTAAAATTGCACAGGACTTCTGGTACGAAGTCTACAGACAAAACATTGACCCTTCCATTCCAAAAAGGGACTCTCTCACTTGCCAACAATGGACTACTCTATGGAGAACCATAGGCCACCAGTCCAACACTACTTTGCTGAACTGGGATATCTTCCTGCCTTTTTGTTTATGGCACCTATGGCTGAACAGGAATGCAAACTTCCACAATAACAAAAAATGCAACCTCTCCTATCAGTCTGTCTATGACCAAGCAGTAGAGTATGCATACATTGTTGGCCCAAGAGGGAGAAATACGAACCCAAAATATCCTATCTCGGTTAGGTGAGAGCCTCCCGAAGCAGGAAACTACAAGCTGAATATAGACGGGGCAGTCACTGATAGGGTGGGGCCCAGAGGCGTAGGAGGGATGATCCGGAATAGCGCTAGAGAGTGGGTATTGGGCTTCTGTCAAGCCATACCTAGAACTAATCCGATGGAGGCTGAATTGAAAGCCTTAAAAAAAGGACTTCAACTAGTCATCAGCCACAACATCCGAAACCTTGAAATCAACACGGATGCGCAAGGTACAATAACTATAATCACTGAGGGGAATCTAAAATATGAAAATGTTGTTTGTGCTTGCAGGTACATGATGAGCTCCTTGGACAAGGTAACATTGGCCCACGTGTTTAGAGAGCAAAACAAGGTGGCAGACTAGCTGGCGAAGGAAGGCATGCGAAGGAAGGACTATGGAAACACTACTATTTTTGTATCTCCCCCAGAATTTGTACAACAACAGTTGCAAGCAGACGCTGGGAGAACTATGTATGCACGTAGAACAAACGTTTTAGCCCACATGTCCCAATATAGGGGGGTGTAGAATACTCTTATTTTGGCCAACAATGACAGTCACGAACAAAATCTATATAGTTTTGTTAATTAATGAAATATCTTCCTAACCAAAAAAAAAAAATTATGAAGAACAATCCCAAAAATTTCCACCTTTGCCACACCAAGAATTAATACAATATATTCTATTCACCATAAAAGAAAAGTAACAAGCAAAATTTTGAATAAAATACTATTCCCTCCGTTCTGATTTGATTATCCTATAACTTAGTACAAAATTTAAGAAAGTAAATAAGATTTCACAATTTTGTGGCTTAAATTAAAGATATGTAAAAAGTATCAAAATGTCGTTTAAGTTTATGGTATTAAACATGTCATGTGAAAAATTAAATTAAAAAATTATCAAAAAAAAAATATTCTTTTTGAAACGCACTAAAAAAGAAATATGAGAAACAGTAATTATTTTCCTCCTTTTTTTTCACTTTGAAAAACATCAAATTAGGATGATCCCTTGCTGTATATTGAGTTTAAATCAAGCAAATCATAAATTTTAGTTACAGGATTTTAGAAAATTGTGGGATGTAAATCTAAAGTAGTGACGGAGTTAGGATTTTTATTTAAGGAATTCAAAATATAAAAAATAAGTATACAAAGAAGCCAAAGGGGGTTTAAATCTATTATCTATCTAAAAATAATTTTAACCATATATAAATGGTGCAATTTTTCACCGAAGAGGGTTCGAATGACCCCTCTTGACTACCTAGAGTAGAAAATTTTAGTTTTTCTCAGTACCATAAAAATTTAAGTAATTAATACTTTCTTTATTTGACTTGAGATATCCCTTAAAAAGTGTTAAATAAATGATAATTTTACTATGTCATTCTTAATTATTAGAAGTTATCTCACTTATTGAAAAATGAATTAAAAATAATTAATACTTAATAATAAGGATACAATATGAATAAAATGTTAAATTAATTCGTGCTTTTCCAAACTAACAACTAAAAGTGTTAAAATTGTTTTAAATATTGTGGGAAATAAAAATGGACGGAAAAAAGTATTTTGTGTGTGCGCTTGTTTGGTGGTGGGAACTCATCTAAAGATCCACTAAGACTTTTTTTTTTCCTGTATAATTGATGAAAGGAATGTCCCACATCATCAATGAATGAACAGAATTTGAACTTATTATAAGACTTGGCTTATTCCTCTGAGCTAATTTATTTAGACTCGTTTGGTATAAAGGTCAATAGAGTAGGAATTAATAATATAAGGATTAGTAATTTAGAAATTAGTAATGTAAAGATTTTTTTAATTAATTGTTTAGTTTATTGCTTTCTATCTAATTTTGTGTTTGGTTTAAAACATTACAAAAAGTCTTTTTTCAAGTATACACTGCTATTATAATTATAAGATTTTCTATTTCATGTAATTGGGTCTAAGTAGATAATTATCGAATAGTATGTTTTTTTGTGACCTTCTAACTAGCTCGGAGAACAACTATTCTTTCGTCATGTTTTCACTTGAATTATTTGAGGACAAATAATTATCAACTTAATAAATTGACCACTCATAAAACGTCAATTTTTGTGTGATAAAGATAAATCATCCACTTTAAAAACCAAAAAGATGGTAAACAATAATAAAAATGAGTAAACCATATATATTTGCATATGAAAATTGGAAGTTATAGTTTGAATATGGAATCAACATCTTAAAAGGCCACTCAACTTTGGGAATTTATCTAGCAAAGTCATAAACTTTGTTTTATATCAAAAAAATCACTTAATTCAGATTTTGTATCAACAAAATCACTCAACTAAATTAATTATCAAATAAATTTGACATGACAAAATATTTTTTTATATTATATAAATATGAATCCATAAATAAATAAAATTTAAAATTTTGACATGAAAAATTTATTATTATTTTTATATTATGCAAATATGAACCCACAAATAAATAAAATTTGTAAGCTAATTTATTTAAATAAATTTACTAGTACAAAACTCCAAATATAAAACATAAAATCAAGAAAATAAAAAATTATAAAAGAATTTGAGGAATATTTTTATCTTCACATATTTAATCCCATGATATTAAATCCTATGTATTACTAATAACACCAAATATAAGATGCTAGTTATATATCCTATAATATCATACATAATACATGTACTATTTCTCCTAATACATTCTACCAAACGGCCCTTTAGTGTTTTATCATCTCATCTTCTCATGATTTCCATTGCTCGTAAATAGAAGGGGGGAGTTGGTGCGCTAAAAGTCGTTCGAAATTTTGATTGATGAAAAAAGGGTAGCTAAAGCTCCTGCTATACGTAGAGTACGAAGAAGGATCCGGTCACAAAGGTTTATTATATGCAATCTTACTTTGTATTTTTCAAGACTTAAATTTGTGACCTCCTGATCACATGACAACAACTTTATCTGTCACTCCAAGACTCCCCTTCAAAAAAATAAACTTTTAGGTTTCTATTTATATATTCAAACTACTCAGATTTTAAAGATCTTTCATTGCTTGGTATAATATTATTAATTGTAATTGTAGGGGAAAAAATCATATATGTATAAGGAAATAATTGAGTAAAGATTATCATTAAGACGAATACCTTAATAAACAATGACTATGATATAGTCGTTAATAAAGAAAATCAATTAACACAATTTAAATAGAAAATATGAATTTGCTTTATTAAATGCTCCCCACTAGATACATATTTTTATTCACTTGGCTGTTTCCTCGAAAAGCATTTGAAGTGGACGGATGGAGATAATATGGAATTAAATATAACCACTTGGGTTTTGTTAAGCATTAAATTAAATGTTTATACTACAACTTGATAATTGGTTATTGACTATTTGATGTTTATACACTGAATTAAGCCTTACTGGTGTTGTTGTATTAAAACTATAATGCTAGATCTAATCCCCATCTCAACTTTCAATAGAGTAATGTACAAAACTACCAAGAACACCTTTACCTCTCTTTGAACTAGTGGAAAGAAGATCCCTGATTATTATGCACGAACGCAAGATAGCATACAGTCGTTGGAACTCGCGCGACAAATAATTGACAATTCTTTATTTATTGAACTTGTCGTGCGAAATCACGCAACTAAAATGAAATTTTTTTTTAAAAAAATCATAGTAAGTTGTGTATTTTTTGGCGACAAGAAACTAAATTAAAAGAGAATAAAATTAAATGGCCAAATGGCCGTTTGGACGAGCCGTCAGGAGAAATTGTTTACCCCTGAAATTGAAGTGAGCCTAGGGTGATTTGGGAGAAGGAGGAGGTAGAGCAGATGATTAGGCAAGTTTTCTTATAGTTGGCATGATTTCAGCGAGTTACGAGGGTTGATTCCTAAACAATGTGAGTTGAGAGGCGAATGTAATATTGGACTGCTGAATAATAGGCATATATTGATGGAGGACTATGTCAAGTTTTATCTAAACCTGCTTTTTATATCACTTATAAAAGGTGGACATACACGATGAGAACGTTAAAATGGGATCCAATAATTGATCCAAAGGAGGAGACAACAACAACGATTGCATGGATATCTTTTCCGTTGCTGCCCCCTAAATTTCTTTGGAAAAGAAGTAATTTTTTCATTAGCCGCAACAGTTGGGAAGCCCCTTCAAGTTGACCTGGCAACTCAAAACCATACTAGACTTAGTTGTGTTAGGGTTAAGGTGGAGTTTGATTTGCTGAAGGATTTTTTGAAATGTATTAACGTGGGTGTAAGGAAGAAGTCTGGGGAAGTTGAAGAAAGGTGGATAACCATTAATTATGATCATGTGCCCAAATATTGTCAAAACTATAAGATACAAGGTCATTCCGAAGAAGATTGTTATGTTCTACATCCCCACTTGTTCTCAAAGAAACAAAAAGAAGGAGACACACACAAGGAAAGCGAGATTAATGCGAACAAAGGGAGGGATGAAAATAGTAACATGCCTGATCAAGGAAAGAAAAACATGGAGCAACAACAATATGGACGAAATAATGGTGACTGGAATCAAGTTAGGCGAAGACAAAAAAAAGTATGGAATGCAAGGAATATTAAAAAAAATCAGCAGGACATGGGAACTAATAATCAGTTCCAGGTGCTAGAGGATGAGAGAGACAAGAACACTCATAAGGATCAGGATAATAAAAAAAAAAAGAAGCAATTATCTCGACAAAGCAATGGGTCCAAGAAAAGTTCAACAAGGCCAATGAAAAAAGGGATGGGAAAGAAATTGAGGAGACAGAAGATCAAGCAAGGGAGAATAAAAAAAGGTACCTGTAGGGGGGTTAGAGGAGATTAGTAAGGAGACCATAAAGGATAACAAGGTGGGAGAGGAAGGAGTAGATAAGTTGGGAAATAGTGCAACAGATGTAGGGAGCACCAATAATATAAGTGAGGACAATTGGCAGATGATAGGAGAGATGAAGAACAACACTCATCCAGTTTACAGGAGTCCTATGATAAGGAAAATGCTGGACAGTAGCTTCATGACGTACAAATTCAAGAGGAAAAAAATATAAGAGAGGAGGGTGAGTCTGAAGACATAGAAAGAAATGTTGATAATATAATTAAACAAGGAGATCTATCTCCTAGACAAGATGACATGCTAAAAAGTGGATCGAGAAGGGCCCAGATCAAAATCTCTTTGCAAGTGAAAACAAGGAGTAGCAAAGAAAAAACTTCTGATAGTGCTTAATGATTGAAAGACTATTTTTTTGGAATATTAGATCAGTTAAAACTCAAAATGCTTTTGATAGGGTAATTGATCTAAATCAAAGACACAAATACTCTTTTATAGCAATATTGGAGCCTTTTCAGGATGAAAGTGAGCTGCAAAATTATAGAAGAAGATTGGGTTTTCAGAATGCATTCTATAGTAGAACAACAAAAATTTGGATGTTTTAGACTGAGGAATGGGTTTGCAAGAGCATAGATGATGTTGGGAAGCTAGTGACTTTTACTTTTTCTTTTTAACCAGAAAGAGTTTAAAATCACTGCAGTGTACGCTCGATGTCTAGCTATGGAAAGATTAGAATTATGGGAGGACTTACAAGTTGTAGCTGACTCAGATCATCTGGCTTGGGTGGTTGGAGGAGATTTTAATGTCATTCTGGAGGAGGAGGAAAAGTGGGGTGGTTTGCCATTTACTACAGCAGAGGCAACTGACTTTGCTAACTGTATAAGCGAATGTGCTTTGATAAAATTGAAATTTGTGGGAAGTTGTTTCACTTGGTGGAATGGTAGAGTAGAAGATGAGTGTATCTTTAAAAGGCTTGACTGTGTTCTCGCAAATCAAGAATTCTTCAACCTGTTTCCCTCTAGTGAAGTGCATCACTTCATCAGACAAGGGTCGGATCAGGCCCCATTACATGTGGTGTGTAACTCAATAGAGGAACCTTTTCAGAAACCCTTTAAATTTCTGAAATTTTGGACTAAACTTTATGCTTTTAAAGGGATAGTGAAGGACAATTGGAAGATAAATTTTGTGGGGGATCCCTTCACAGAATTTCATGCTAAGTTGAAAAGGATGAAAAAAGTCTTGTCAAAGTGGAGTAAAAAGACTTTTGGAAATATTTTTTTGAAAGTGGCTACTATGGAGGATGAAATCAAGGTAAAGGAAATACAACTGGAGATGAATCCTACAGTGGAAAATAGGGAGGCTCTAAATAAGGTGAATGCAGAACTTAAAAAATTATATCACTTTGATGAGGAATTTTGGAAGCAGAAAGCAGGGATGAAGTGGTTTGAAGAGGGGGAAAGAAACACCAAATTTTTTCACTCGTATGTGAATGGAAAAAGGAAAAGGCTGCATATTTCAGAGATTCAAACTACCCAGGGAGATGTAATAACTACTAGAGAGAACATAGGGGCTGAAGCAGTTAGTTTCTTTGAGAAACAATTCAGGCAGGAGAATAATGAACATAATTACAGATGTGTAGATATGATTCCCAATCTCATCACTGAAGAGGATAACGAGGATATGATCAGATTTCTCAGTGAAGAGGAGATAAAACATGTGGTGTTTCAGCTTAATGGAGACAACATAGGGGGCCAAATGGTTTTTCTGGAATGTTGTTTTTCAGAAATGTTGGGATATAGTAGGTGCAGATATGGTTAAAATAGTTAGGGCTTTCTTGTGTGGCCAACAACTCCCAAGATTTATTACTCACACAAACTTGATATTGATACCTAAAAAGGAGAACAGTAAACAACTTGTGGATTTTAGGCCAATAAGTTTAAGTAATTTTACAAACAAGATACTGTCCAGAATGCTACTTGAAAGAATGTCAAAAGTAATTCCTAAGATCATTTCACCTAACCAGACAGGTTTTGTTAAAGGTAGGAATATTGTGAAAAATATACTTTTGGCACAGGAGATCATTAGGGACATTAATCTAAGAAGGAAAAATCATAATGTGGTAGTTAAGTTGGATATAACTAAGGCATATGATAGAGTTTCATGGGTATTCATTACAAAAGTGTTGCGAAAATTTGGTTTTGATGAAAGAATAATAGATATGATGTGGAGAATTCTCAGCAACAATTGGTACTCTGTTTTAGTGAATGGCCAGACTTATGATTTCTTCAAATCCTTAAGAGGTATTAAGCAAGGGGAGTCACTGTCTCCAATTTTATTCATCATTGCGGCTGAAGTAATGTCTAGGAACCTAAATGGTTTTTTTCAGGAGAAGGATTATATTGGGTATGGATTGCCAAAATGGAGTCCAAAGATAAATCATCTTTCATATGCAGATGATACTATTATCTTTGGGTCTGGGGATAGATATTCTGTGATTAGAATTATGGAGGTCCTCAGTGAGTATGAGAGAGCTTCTGGTCAGATGATAAACAAGCATAAGAGTGCATTCTACATACATGAGAAGACTCTTATTGCTATTTTCCATTAGATTGAAAAGGATTACAGGAATAAAAATGGGAAACTTTCCATTCATATATTTGGGTTGCCCAGTAGGTTATGGGAAGATGAAGACAACTAATTATGAGAAGATGTTGAAGAAGATTTAAAAAAGGATCAGAAGCTAGCATAACAAATTTCTATCTTATGGAGGAAAATTCATTCTAATCAGTCATGTGCTATAGTTAATGCCTATATATCTCTTGTCAGTTCTGAACCCTCCAAGAAAGTTGATCCAACAAATTCAAATGATTCTCTCAATATTTGTTTGGAGCAAGATGGGTGGGAAAAAAGGGAAGAACTGGGTTAAATGGGAGGATTTGAGCCTCCCAAGAGCTGAAGGAGGAATAGGATTGAGATCATTGCACGATATATCAAAGGCTTTCTTTGCAAAACTATGGTGGAAATTTAGATCTGTTGAGAATTCTATCTGCAGTAACTTCATGAAGAATAAATATTGCAAGAAAGAACGTCTTTGCATTACTAAAGGTAAAGGTGGATCAATGATTTGAAAAAAGATGGTGAATATTAGAGATGAGGTTGAACATGAAATTTGGTGGCAGCTCAAAGCAGGAAATAGTAGTTTTTGGTTTGATAATTGGACCAAGAAGGGGACATTATATTTCATTGAAGAGAAGGCAGTAGAACAGGATGGGAAAGTGATGGATTTCTTTACACAAGATGGGTAGGACATCATGAAATTAAAATAAGCATTATCAGATGAGATGGTTGAATTTATTACTCAGGAAATACAACCACAGAAAAGAGAGAACACTGATGATGAGCCATGGTGGATGGCAAATGCTAATGGAGAATTCTCTACTAAGTCAGCCTTTGACTGTGTAAGAAGAAAAAAAGAAGAGTTGCAGTGGGTTAAAAATATTGGGTGAAGGGATTTCCTTTTAAAATCTGCTTCTTTCAATAGAGGGTTTGGAAAAGGAGAGTGGCCACAGATGACAACCTCAAGAGAATGAA
>JBCEWC010011609.1:0-16535 GCA_038996855.1 Solanum aculeatissimum | reverse complement strand
TTAAGGAGTCGTAAAATATATAATAAGAGAAAATTATTTTGAGGAGAGGAGAATATAAGACAGGAAATATTACGAGATTAATGAATCCTAAAATATATAACAAGAAAAAAATATATTTTAATTCCCTTATATAGTCATGTGAATAGATAAAATTCAATTACTAAAATATATATTTCTTCTAGTCTGATAATTCTGTTAAGAGTATTTACACACATTTATTCATTTTAGAGTAGAAATTCATCAATATATTCCCATCGTTAGAATATATATTTTCATTGTAGAATAATGATTAGTGGAAAAACGTGCAACGCACATTTCCGGAGACTAGTGTGTTAAAATGACAAACCCACTTCATTAAGGCCCAATATGTCATGTCATTTAAATTTGATTGGCCGAAATAAAGTCTTTCCTATTATAATTCATCTATTCTACAACTATAAATAGGGATTTTATAATTCAAAAAAGATCATCAAGAATTTTAACAAAAAACTAGAGAAAGCTTGTAGATCAAACGCTACAAATTTTTTACAAGTTCAAGAATTCAAACATTCAAGAGTTCAAGAACAAACATAAAACCTCTTGAATTCAAGATCAAACTCAAAAACAAATTCAAAGTTCAAGAACAAATTTCAAATTCAAGATCAAGCTAAAGAATCTTTGAATGTACAGGCGAAACAGCAGATTCATATAAATTGTAACAAGTCACGCATATTGAAATCAAACATTACAATTGTTGTGATATTTTCGTTCTTGATTATTATTTTTTCTCAATGAGAATTTTATTATCTAGAATGAAAATTATTAAAAAATTTCCAATTCTTCTACAAGCAAATTGTAATTTATAAATAAAATATCAAAGTATCCCGATAACTGAATTAATAAGTCACATATACCCATGTTAGTTTTATGGATAAATAGTTATAATTACATATTATTACAATATTTTCCCATATGGTAAAGATAATTTCTTAGCCTTAAGCATAATTTTTTTATGAATATGGGTACAAATTTCATAAATATCAGATGATTTGAAATTAAACTTCAAAATTTTATGAAAACCTGATAGTGCACAGGTGTACAGTTTTGATTGACCTAGGAAATGGATAACACGAGTGGCGGCATTTCCCACCACAACAGAAAACACCGACATAGGAAGACCCGTCGTTTGTCCGCTCCTGATTCCCTTGAGATTTCCACTCTTACCGCAAAACAGTCCACAATTTTGCTGAGTAATTATCCTATCTTCTTCTTCTTATCCAAATTCTCCCTTCTTTCTCGCATTTTATCCGTTACCAATTCATCTCCTATAGTAATAAATTACCCAAACCCATTCTCCACCTTTCATGTCCTTTTCAATCTTATCAAAAAAATCTTGGCCTCAATTTATTATCTTCCTTGCCCCTCTTTTTTTCCTCCCTTTTGACCTTTCGGGGTAATCGATTTCTCGCTTGTATGTCTTTGTCCCCTTTCTTTTATGGGTAATTGATATAGATGTAGGTATGGTGTTAGTTGAGGCATTTATGGAGATTCTTGATAGACCCTCGATAGGTGCAGTATTTGTAGAGGTTATGGTGTTTCTTGGTCCAGTTTGGATTGCATTTCTTTTGGGTATTACGCTGGGCTGGATTTGGAAACCCAAATGGGCTACCTTGAAGAATTGTAAATTTGATTTTTCAGCACCTTCTTCCCCTACTGTTTTGGCTCCTTCCACCTCCAGAGGCTTGGAATTAATTGAACCACACAACTTTCAGTCCCCTAAGGCTCGAACCCCTAGTGTTGGTTCTTATGCGGATGCTTGCGCAGAGATTGAACAATTTGACAGTGGGTAAGCTCTATTGTTTATTTCAAAATTTAAAAAGTTTCTGGATGGTTTCGTTGATTAATGTATTGTATTGTCTTAAAGAATACAAAGTTTGGATAGATTCTACCAGTTGCTATTGCATAATGTCTCATATGAACAATTTAAGAAAAGTAGAATACCGGATAGAGCTATTATATGAACAATTTAAAGCACAAATGTATAAGAAAAGTAGAATACCGGATAGAGCTATTATATAAAAAGTAGGATGAATGATAAACTACGAGTATTATATAATGGGCGAAGATAACAACAACAACAACAATACCTAGTGGAATCCCACAAGTGGGGTTCGGTGAGTGTAAAATGTACGTAGACAGACCTTACCACTACTTCATAGAGACAGAAGGCCCCAAAAGTAGAAGATACTAGATATAAAATGGAAAGCAAAAGATAATATATAAATGCAATAAAAGTAACATATTTAAGACGGATAATAACAACACCAGTTATAAATACACGATTAATCATACTAACCTACTATATTATGAGGCCAAATCAGTTGTTACAAACTTCAAGTCATTACATAACATGAATTTAATCATATGATACAGTAAAATTTAAGTAACTGTCAAAACAAACATTTTATTTTAACCAACAATTCAACATAATACTCACTCTGTTCTAGTGTGAGAATTTTCAATAATCTTGTTTTTGGCTTAATTGGATAGGGTCACTACTCACTCTGATTTCTCTCCTTTTTCTTTCAGTCCATCGCAGCCGAATACTTTACCAATATCGGATGAAGATTTGGATCATTTATGGCATCTTGTTGAGAGGAAAGACGGAGGCCCTCCGTGGAAACACATGATGGAACATTCTACCCCTAATATGAGCTATCAAGCGTGGCAGCGTGATCCAGAGGTAGTAAGGGCTATAGTCTAATATATTGTTACTATATTTTTCCCGTTTGCCTGGCTTGTTTATTGATTATTCCTTGTTTGTTTTTCTAGTCTGGTCCCCCTCAATATTGCAGCCGAACTGTGTATGAGGACGCAACACCTGAATTATTGAGGGACTTCTTTTGGGATGATGAGTTTCGAGTCAAGTGGGATGACATGCTTGTACATGCTGAAACGATAGAAGAGTGCCCCACAACAGGAACAATGGTAGTGCATTGGGTTCGAAAAGTAAGAATATGCAATGTACTCTTCTGCACACTCAGTATTTTGTTTAGCTAATAAGTAGTTGATTCATTCGGATATTTTTTTCTGCAGTTCCCATTTTTTTGCAGCGACAGAGAATATATATTTGGTCGTCGAATATGGGAGTCAGGAAGGTCATATTATTGTGTAACAAAGGTACAGAACTCCGAATAATTTCCCCTCTTCTGTTCTTATTTTGTACGTATAATATTTGGTTCATCAGATGAACCTAAACGGAGCAACATGGTTTCACATGGCCGATCTATCTTGCTTTTAATTTAGATGTTATTTTTGTTGTTTCAACTCGTCATTTCATCAAGTTTTGTGCTGATAAGAAGATGGCAAATTATTATGTTTAAGTTGGTCGCATATTATGCTTACAATGTGCCTATTGTATGATTGATGACATGCTGTTTGCTTGAGTTTCTTTCCATAAATGAATCAGTCTAGGACCTGTGAAATGGATGAATATGTTAGTAGAATTGTTGCACCTGATATCAATAGGTGCTGTCACAATGCCACTTTGAGTAATTCAGTGACCTTGGGCAAGATAGTTGTTCAGCGGATGGCATCTCTTGCGGAAATTCCTATTTGTCTAGGCTGCATAATTGTCAGGTTATCTAGTTGTTGGATCATATCTTTTTGAAACTTAATATTAAAAATAGTTCTGTGAAGAGTGTAGTTAACATCAGTTTACTTGCTGGATTCTTTTAACTTTCACAAAATCCTTCTTTGGACTTTAATTAGAGAAATGGATTATGGACAGAGCTTGAGATGCCTGAAACATCAAAATATCTCCTTCTATGTCACAGTTAACGGACTACTTAAAAACATGTTTAACCACCCCCCTCACCCCATCCAACCCTACAAAAATAATGGAAAGAAATTAATGAATTGCTTCACCTTTTTTTATTAATCCTCTTCCGATTAACGCTGAGCTGATTTTCCTATTTGGAGGTCTCTCTTCTAATCATGATTTTCCTTGTGATTTGTTAACCAGGGAGTGCCATGTTCTACTATTCCCAGGAAGGACAAACCAAGACGTGTTGACCTGTACTACTCAAGTTGGTTCATTCAAGCTGGTATGACCTTACTTCCTTCTTCCAATTCCTTTTTCTTTTCCAGGTTGGGGAATGAACTTTTCATGCTTTTGCTTTCCCAACTAGCTATCATATCTTGTGCATTCGCTTGACTGGCATCATCTTGTTCAATTTTTATACTTACTGGGCATGTATTTCCTGCAATTCATTATCAACTTATCTGCGAGGGTCGCTCACAAGATTTAGTTTTAAAAGTCATGATCATCTGACTGTGAAATCCATCTGTGCTGCATGCAACAGTGGAATCAAGGAAGGGAAATGGCCAGCTGACTGCATGCGAGGTACTTCTCTTCCATTACGAAGATATGGGCATTCCATGGGAAATTGCAAAATTTGGGGTAAGGCAAGGTATGTGGGGGACTGTAAGGAAGATTGAACGTGGTCTTCGTTCCTACCAGAAATCAAGAGCATCTAACGCAAAGATCTCTCACTGTGCTTTAATGGCCCAAGTAAATACAAAAATTGATCCAGAATACTTGAAGTCAACGGATGGGGACGAGGAATCATCAGGGACTGAAGTACAAGTTTCACCTGCAACACGTGAGGGCAATATAAACATACCTAAGCTACTTATAATTGGCGGAGCTTTGGTTTTTGCTTGTACTGTTGACCGAGGCATCATACCTAAGGCACTTTTGTTTAATGTAGCGAAAAGGTTTGGAAATATAGGAAAAAGAGCAAGTCCAAGGCCGTGACTGATATATTTCATTTGTGCCATGTTTTTGTTGTGCATAACCTATCTTTTTCCTTTTAGCCTAGTGTTAAGTGATCCATAAAAGCAATGCCTTTTACAAGCAGAGTACTATTGTCCTGGAAAGAAAGTGTTTTAGGCTTAAGCAATGAGCCAAAAGGAATATTAGTCCAAAGCTAAGGGATATTAGTTGCCTTAGCACTGCATACTGGTTCGATTTTGAAATTTATCCCTCTGATTTATGGTTATCGATTTGTAGATATACCAAATCATTACAGAATTATTAAGATATTGACTTATTAGTTATTGATCATTATTGGTTTAAACACTAAAATTTGCCACAAAGTTTTGAAAATTACTTAGGATCATACATATCAGTTGATAGATAGCAACTTGCTCAAAAACAGACAGTCATTGTAGAATACCTAAAGGTTTGAGATAGTAAAAAATAAGTAAATATAAATATTATTTACTATTGGGTTATTGGCTAGTACGTTGAGAAATCAATAAATTACTAATTTTTTTAATTCAAATTATCAATTTGATTTTGAATCAAATTATCTTGATAGACGAAAAAAGTAAAGAATTGTCACATAATAATTTCAGTCACTTCTGTTTTCTTTGTTTCTTTTTCTAGAAAAGATATGGAGTACAATTGATATGACTCATAAATTTCTCAACAATTGCGTGAAATATAATTGAGTTCAAAGTTCGGTTACTCCTAAGTTCATGCATTCGTGAGATAGTTTACTCTAATTTCAATTTATTTGTCTCAACTATTATTTGAACAGTCAATTTTTTTTAATTATAATTTTATCAGTATACTTTTAAAATTCTGTACTAAAACATATTTTCCACTTCAGCAACTACTTTGATCTTCATTGCTTTTTATGTTAAAGGAAAACCCAACAATTCTGTCTAATCATAAATTCCAACTTTCTTTGTATGTCAAATTAGCTGCAATTTTTAATAGCTTGAATTGCACTAAAAAATATCTGCACTTCTCTAACAGTTGTTTAGTTTTATTTTTCCTAAATTAGGTCTGTGTTTATTAGTCGTTGAAGCGCTTCTTAACTACTAATTGACCGGGAAATTAAAGAAAAAAAGAGATGGAGGTTGTTCAAACAAGTAAATATAAAAAAAAAGAATAATAATCAGATTTAATACTAAATCAGTAAATTGTATGAACCTCCGTGATTAACGATTACATGGCCGTGGGTAAATAGTTACAATCAGACAAGAATAAAGAATTTCAATCTTTTAAGACTCTTATGTAAAAATTAGTAGGGAAGAATTGTTTCGAAACAGTGGACCCCATCTAATTCCGGTGCAAACCTGGGCCTCCTTTGCTGCTGTGGACGCGACGGCGATTTTGAAGAAGACGGCGGCGCCGCCGCTCCGGCCTTGTTCAGTTCACCGGTTGAGGAAATAGACGGTGGAGAAGCGGCGATCTTGTGATTAGATACAAGAGGGCCCACAACTTGTTGTTGTTTGTCGTTAGAAGTGGCCGGTGCCCAAGAACGGGTCACCTTTTGGCCAAAGATCTCAGCGGAGAGAGCATCAAAAGAACTGAAAATTGACATCATCATCGTTGATGGTTTTTTTTCTAGCGCTTCCTTGTAATTTGGGGGAAAAAATAACAGAGACGAGAAAGAATTGCTCAATAGAATGGTTTATTTAAGAAGCGTAAGAGATGTTAAAACTTGAGTGTGAAGAAAAGAAGCTGGAAAAGTAGTTGTATTTATAAGGAGGTGGAAGAAGTAAAATAAAGGAAAACCAGAATCAAGTGGAAAGAAGAGAACGCAAGTTTCCGTTATTTCTTCCCTAATTTAATTGGTTCAATTAGTTCGCAATTTTTGGACTTACAAAGCTACCTTCAATTTGAATAGATCAAAACGAATTGTAATAGTCACTCCATTTATTTTTGTGATTAATTTGAGTAAATTTTAAAGATAATATATTTTAAAATATTATGTAATTTAATCTTAATAAATAAAATAATAACAAGTAAAAATGAACAGAGAAATTAACAAAATAGATAGATCATTGAATTATTTAAAAGTTATTTGATTTGAAATAAATTAATTGAAATTCAATAAAATAAGGATCAAAATTCAACTAAAAGAAAATCGAAAATTCAGTTTAATTTTATTTTTGTGAGAATACTAATATTATACTGAAGGCATCTTTATTAATTTTTAAGTAATTTATTTATTATTTTATATAACTTTTTTAATATTTGATAAAATTAAATATTATTTTTTAATTATAATAGTTGTATAATGTAACTTATCAAATAAAAAAATTGTCCTTGTAAAAATAGTTGACAAGATTTTTTATAAATTTATTTAAACTAAATATCAACCTAAATTTTGATGGAATGACTAACAAATGAATGAATCAATGATTAATTTTAATTTACATAAATTATAATTTTACGAATTAATTTTCTTACATATATTAGAAATGGCCACTAACTGAAGGCGTCAAGACTCACGAGTTTTCTATTTTTGGAACGACGTAATATTTTTTCTTCCGGATTAAATGGGAAGCTACCTAATTCCATTACCGGACTAGGGGGTGTTTGGATAGGTTTGTTTTAAATCATTTAAAAGTCAAAACGTTAAAAGTAGGTATCTATCTATTTTTTTGTTTTACTTTTTAAGGTTAAATTAAGTTGTTTAAAAACACTTTATGTCTTTGCTAAATACTTATAAAAATAAAAAAGTGTTAAAAAGTTAAAAACATCTAAAAATAAACCAATTCAAACACTTACTAAACTTGCATCACATTTTCCGGAAAAGATTTTTATTAGATACATATTTAACAAGTTGAATTATCTAATATAAGTCAAATATAATTTTGAATACTCCGTATTACAGTATTCGTACAAATGTGCGGGCTGAAAATTTTACATATGTTCTTATTACTAACAAGGTCTTCTATTAAGGTTAAGTGCTAAAGTTTTACAACTTTCAAATAATATAGATATTACTTTTTGTGTGTGACCAAAAAAAAAAAGAAAAGAAGAAGCCTTTTATCTTGTATTGGATGAGATTTGCGAAATCAACTCATGTATATTCACATTAAAATAGACTGTCTACATTACATATTATATAATTTGTCCCTTCATAAATTTCATCTAAACACTTATTCTTTTTTATAGGAACAAATAATTAGATTGTTAATGGTGAAACGTGTCTTGTTTCCCGTGGTTTAAGCATACCCTAATGCGTGTCTTTTGTATCTATTACCCCATTTTGCAACAAGCCACTTGCTTATTGCCCATGCATTGTCGATGTACATACCTAGAAAATTCTCTATTAGCTTTGGGACCCAAATACCTAATCCATATTGGTGGACTTCTTTTGATTAAAAAAAAAATCAAAGAATTGTTGACCTGGTCAGTGAGTTTGAAGTCTCACTTAGTATATCAATACTTCAAACAGCTTGCAATTATAGACTTTGGTAAATTAAGGGGTGCTTACATGTTTGTTAGCAAATACACGTAAATTGGTCCAAGTTGGGATCTTCCTCGACCCTCACAATTTAGTTGACACACTCCACTAATTCAATCAACTTGTTGGTTAGTTTCAATTAACCTAAATATTATGTTAATTAAAAAAATAGAAACTACAAAACGACAGTGCTTTAAAGGTCAACAACAAGTTGATCATCATCTATATATATACGATAGTGCCTAAAAATCTAATAAATATCAGTATATAAGAGTCAGATCTATTCGAATATTAAATTGTTCAGGGCTTCACGTTTTAGATTGTTAATTTAGGATGTATTAGTTGTTGGGATTAAGTTACACCATTGTTAGCTTTTTATAATGGTATTAGACTCATGTAATTCTCAATTTTTCGTTTACATAATGTTAGACTTCACGTGTCAAGTATCTAATTAAAAATATACGGTATTGAATTTTTCACATAAATTATCGGATTAAATATTGAGCTTGGGCAATCCTACCTCATTAATAAACTTTTGATATCTCAATGTCCGGACATCTATTGGCATTTTGTCTCTTCTAGTTATTGGGTGTGCGAATTAATTTTTACTTGAGCAGTCTGCAAAAAATATATATATATAAGAGTGTAGAATTCTCTTAATGGCCAAATCAGTATGTGAGGGACTATTTAGTCGTCCCAACACTAATTACTAGTCAATTTTTGTCTTAAAGTCGATGTTGATTTTGCCACATATATTCAAGTAGTGCTATATCAATCTGTTGAATTTACAGCATAGCAGAGAATGGGCACAATTGGATTTAGCGCTAATTGCTCAAATTTAGCTACCTAAAGTGGAGCCGATTTTAATGGTGATTGCCATAATCAATAATCTCGCTTTACATAAGAATATCCGATACACCTTCATCACTACATATCTTTCATAATGATTGTGCCTTATTAACTCCAAATCCATTTTTATCAACATAGAAACCCCATCATTGAACAACCAATAATTATCAATTCAGTAATTTTTTTTATTTTAAAAGAACAAGTAATAATAGTCTACTTTGTGTTTATTATTGTAAAATCAAAGCTCTGAAAGAAGAAGATGAATAAAATTATGTACTATAAATAATATCTGATCCAATTGAAATTGATTTTAAGAGAAAATGGAGAAGATAATTCCAATTTACTATGAATTTTAACTATTAGACCTTATCATATCATCGATGTCTACTTATATTTAATTGCAGAGGTAGAATAATATCTATTTCAAATACAACTACTAATATTTTAACAATACCTTGGTAATGAGATGGCAGAAAATCATTCAAAAAAAATTAACTCTATTATTGACCAGCAATAGATTGAGTGTGTCTGAAAAAAAGTTGAAAAGAATATATTCCTTTAAAAGTATAGATTAATTTAATTTCAAAAAGCTTCAATTTGAAAAAATATAAAATCAAAGTTATTATTTTTACCTACAGTTAGCCAAGTGATTAACGTAACTAAATTTTAGCCTTTAAATAATTTAATAGACAATTATCACTTATTTAAACCCGTAATTTAAAAAAAAAAAAAAAAGGACATCACTACTGGAGGGAAGCGTCGTCCAAATACTCATGGCCATAAAACGTCGAACATGTCATGTTTGTTTTCTGATTTGTGCAATCAGCAATGTGCATGATGCGTGTCCTTTTACCCTTTTTCGGAAACTGGTGTTATGCCGAATCAAATTATGACAAATAAGATTGATGGAGTACAATTTATCACTTAATACTAGTACTAGTACTTATATGCAATTTCAGCTAAAAAAAAAATCATTTTAATTGTCATAGCATAATTCTTAAGAATAAATTAATTAAAAAATATTATTTAATTAATATATTTTTTATAAATAATTAAATTTTATTTATAGGTATACTTCTTAATTTTAGAATAAATAATATAATAATAAAGTAAAAAAAAATAATCAATTCTCTCTTAATTATCTAAATTAATAATTATTTTTAGTATACCTGAGAATTAAAGAAAATATCATTTTTTTCATTTTAGTCCGTTCGGAACTTTACTTTGCAATAATACTCTAACAAGCAAGTTGGATGATGAGAAATGTTTTTTGAAGTTCAACATAAGAAGTGTACCTGTCGAAAAGACAATTTGATTAAACATCTATACTTATAGCTGATAGGTGACCAACATCGTATAATATAGAAGCCTCTAAAATTTGATGATGAGACAAGGCCTAAGGCACAATTCATCTTATGGCTAACGCTGCATGGAAGGCTACTAACAGTGGATAGATTAATAGCTTGGATAATGATTATGAATAAAAAGTATGTGTATTGTCATCTTTTTCTGTCATGGCAATTTACTAAGCTGATGTGGAAAGGTCTAATCACTTGGATGAGAAGTAGAAATCATACAACTAATGATTGGGAGTAATATGTGCAATGGATCAATAAGATGGCAAAAAGAAAATTACTGGAAGCTCAGGCCTTTACGCTTGTGTATACAGAATTTGTAAGTATTATATATCAATCCCCTGAATATACAGCAGAGTAGAGAAGAAACAAATGAATTTAAGTAAAATTGGAAAATTCAACGGGGAATGATAGTTTCGAAACAGTGGATGCCATCGAATTCGAGTGCGAATCTCTGCCTCTTCTGCTGCTGTTGGCGCGAAGGTAAGTCTCCAGACTTGTTGATCAGATCACTGGTTGAACAAGTAGAAGCGACCCCTTGTTGTAATTGATGAGTAGTTGGTGCTTTAGATAGGCTCAATTTCTGCCCAAAAACCTCAGCAGAGAGAGCATCAAAGGAACTGAAAATGGACATCATCATCACTTTAACAAGGTAGGCAAGAAAGTATTGTTTTGTTGATTGGTTTATGTAAGCAAGTGTGTTGATCAGCTGGTCTACCAACTGCACAAGTAAGAGTATATATAGGGAGAGTGGATTTAAATCGGAAAGTTCTGGAAAATGAAAATGGTTGTTTTATTAGACTTTTAGTGGGTCGGCGAAGCAACGCGTGTTATTTGGGGTCAATTATTCTGACGTATATCTTCTCGATTTAATTGGAAATTACCTAATTCTAATTTTTTATTAATTTCTCCCTCTTAATTTTCCTACTATTATTTAAAGGCTATTCATACAAATATGAGTTACTTTTTCATTAATTTCTTTTGAATACAGTCATATTCATATTATAGCAATTGATTAAAAAAAACAATTTATGATTATGTTATTTTAAACCTGAAAAACATTTATAACCAAGTGAATGAGGGGAGTTTTTGAAGCATGCCAGCAGATATTGTCCAGGTACAGAGTTATGCGGATAAGCTCAATATTAGTGGCTCTTTCTTTCACTGAAAAAATCAAAGGGTTGCTCAAGTATTGAGTTTGAAATCTGTTCTACTTGTAGGCAATGTCGGCTCTGTTACACTCTTTTAACTCAATATAATGTTTTTAAAATTTTTTATGAAATTTATACTTAGATATGGTATGGTTAAAAATTATTTTACTGAGATAAAAGAAAAAATTTAAAAATAAATTATTTTTTATTAAAATAAAATAACTTTTTTTGCACGAATCAAAAAAGAAAAAGATCACATACAACAGAGAGAATAATAACTAAAAAAGTGTCTTAGCTCCCAAGTCTCTTTTCTTTGGTAAAAAATAAACTACAAAGTTGTTTTTTAATAGTAGTTATCAAAAATTCTAATTGATCCCATTTGTTATTCAAATTTAGATTTCTAGTGAAATTGGAACTTCCATAACTTATAATCAGCCTTTAAATTGAAATAATCATGATCGACCAAAAAGAAGGTCTTAAACTTATATGTTGAGAGTGTGACCAAGCTGATATACTGTGCAGTTAGTTAGTTAGCAACTAATTGCAGTTACTTAGTAATAACAAAGTAATTAGAAGGTAGTTAGGAGTTAGTTACATTGACAGTTAAGCAACAACAGTCAATGTATCTATATATACCCTTGTATTGAATCAAGCTAAAGAAATGTAATAGAACTCCTTTTCAGAATTCTCTCAAGTTACTCTTTCTTCCTCTTCTCTCTCACCATTGTTGTATACAAAGAGCTTCTCTTACAGAAGCTAACATGGTATCAAAGCCTTGATCAAATGTGAGCATCGACCTTGAAGAAGCTTCGACTCAGCTAAAATCGAGCAGATTCAGATAGAAGAATGGCAACAAAATGTGCATTTGCTGCACCAAGTCTGTCTACATCTAGAAGCTCTAGCAGAGCTGAGATAAATCATAATCATCCACTATATCTTCATCCTAACGATATACCAGGTAGCTCTCTTATCTCTATTCAACTAATTGGATCTAAAAACTATCCTCTGTGGAGTATATCTATGGCATTAGGGCTATTAGGAAAGAGCAAACTAGGCTTTGTCGATGGAAGGCACACTAAAGACAAGTTTGAGGCTTCTCTACATGAATAATGGGAGAAAGTGAATGCAGTTGTTCTGCCATGGATCATGAATTCAATTGGGAAAGAGTTGTTAAGCATCATCATTTATGCCTCAAATGCACATAAAGTTTGGCTTGATTTGAAGGAGAGGTTCGATATTGTGAATGGATCTAGAGTATTTTACTTGCACACATAGATTGTAACTTTAGCTCAAGGAGCTATGTCTGTAGCTGAGTACTTCTCTAGGATGAGGAATCTGTGGGATGAATTTGATGCACTTATGCCTTGTCCAGGGTGCAATTGTCCTGAGTCACGAAATTATGCCCACCACCATGGATATCAAAGACTTCTACAGTTTTTTATGGAGCTAAATGAGACATATGCTCAATGTAGGAGTCAAATTCTCATGATGTCCCCAATTCCTATGTCCCCAATTCCTACTCTAAACAAGGCATACTCTATGGTTATTGATCATGAAAGTCAGAGGTCTCTAGTAAGTGCCTCATTTGTAGTCAGTGATTCACTGGAAGCTGCAGTGTTTTTTAGCCAAAAGGGAGCAATTGGTCCCAACTACAAGGGAAAAGGTGGAACTCAGTACAACAACAACAAAGGAAATATATTCTTAGGGAGTAATAATTTAGAAGGAGGCTCAAGTTCTAATAGTAACTACACTGGTAAAGCTATGCCAACAAATAACTATAAAATTCAGAAGAAGGTGCCAATATTGTGTGAATATTGTGGTTACAATGGACATACAAAGGAGAACTGCTACAAATTAATTGGCTATCCTCCAGATTGGCCTAAGTCCAAGAAGAAATGGGTAAGTCAGTATGCAAACCAAGTAAGCAATCATGCAGAGAATGGCCAGGAAATGAACTGTCTCAACAGTCATGACAATCACTGTCATCAGAGCACTGCACCCTAGCTACCTCCCTATTTTACTCTAGAATAATACCAACAAATCCTTCAGATGCTAAGCAAAGGCAATGAAGGAAATAATTCCACTCCAACAGCCAATCCAGGTACTGTGTCTTACCTAAACATTAATGTCACTCACTCTAAGTGGATAGTAGATTCAAGTGCAACTAACCATATGACATCAAGTCCTGAGCTATTACATAACTACAAGAAGGTCCCTGATCATGAGAGGAACAATGTTCATCTTCCTACAGGTGGTGAGGCACATGTTACTCATAGTGGCAAGTCACATGTTTTGAGAAATCAACTAATTTCTAATGTCTTATTTCTCCCAGAATTTAAGTGTAATTTGTTGTCTGTCTCAAAACTAACCAAGGAATTACAGTGTTCACTGAATTTATTTCCTGATTTCTGTATATTCCAGGATCTTTACACTGGCATGGTGAAGGGGATTGGTAAGGAGAAATAAGGATTATACATTCTGAAAGAGAACACAACCACTAAAGTATCTCAATGTACAGTGAATAAGGTTGCTAACACAGCTGAACAAGTTCTTACATCTAGCACTCTCTGGCACAGAAGGTTGGGTCATGCTTCTCCAGAGATTCTTAGAAGACATGTATCTCTCGGACGATTGACACATGAAGATCACAAATGCATTGTCTGTCCTCTAGCAAAACATACTAAACTCCCATTTCCTATTAGTATCTCGAGTTCTAAGTTTGCCTTTGAGTTACTACACTATGATATCTGGGGTCCTTACAAAGTTCCTACTCACAACAATAAAAGATTCTTTGTTACAATAGTAGATGATTGTACTAGATTCACTTGGTTGTTTCTGATACAGTCCAAGTCTGAGGTTATTGTGGTTGTGAGAAATTTTCTTGCAAGAGTAACAAATTTCTTTTTTGCTGCTGTTAAAGTTCTTAGAACAGATAATGGTTGTGAGTTTTTCAGTAATGAATTTCAATCTCTTTTGTCAACACTTGGTATCTTACATCAGACTACCTGTGTGTATTCTTCCCAAAAAAATGAAGTAGTAGAAAGGAAGCACAGAATTATTCTTCAGGTAGCAAGGGCACTCAGGTTTCAGGCTGCTATTCCACTAAGGTTCTGGGGTGAATGTGTCACCACTGCAGTCTACATCATCAATAGAACCCCCTCTAAAATTCTCAACTTTAGTTTTCCCTTTGAACTTTTATATAAGCATCCCCCATCTTTCACTTATCTGAAAGTGTTTGGGAGTCTGACTTATGCGTTTAACACAAAAACTTCAGACAAATTCTCTACCAGAGCTATACCTAGTGTGTTCATGGATTATTCTTTGACTCAGAAAGTCTATATACTCTATGATTTACACTCCAAATCATTCTATACAAGTAGGAATGTAATCTTCAGAGAGTCTATATTTCCCTTTCTTCATGCAAAGTCTTGTGGTACACCTATATTTTCTGTCCTTAATCTGTCTTACTTAGATAATCCTCCAGTACACCCTTTACCTTTACCTGAATCATCTAATAGCACTCCTCTCCAGGGGGAGCCTACTTTTGGTCCTTTCTCTCCTGCCTCTCTTTTAGGATCACCTATTATCACTTCCTCACCACCTGCTCAGGAACCTACTGCACCTAGAAGGTCCTCTAGAGCCAAACATCCTCCTGTATGGTTAAATTACTGTCACCCATTCATCATCTTCTTCCTGTTCTTATCTTATGTCCTCTTATGTTACTTACTCTCACCTCAAAAGTCCTTATCAACTTGCCTTAGCTACATACTCCTCTATCTCAGAACCATCATCCTTTCATAAGGCATCTCAAGATCCATCCTGGATTCAAGCCATGAAATTAGAAATTGCTGCCCTGGAGGAAAATCACACATGGTCCATTGTGGACCTTCCATCTGGGAAGACTCTTATTGGTTGTAAGTGGGTGTATAAAGTGAAGTACCAAGCCTCAGGTGGAGTGGAAAGATATAAGTGCAGACTTGTGGCTAAGGGTTATAGTCAAAAGGCTGGCCTGGATTATTCAGAGACCTTTTCTCGTGTTGTAAAAATGGTAATTGTCAGATCCTTGATAGCTCTTGTTGCATTTATTCACTGGTCTATTTACCAGATGGATGTTCATAATGTTTTTCTCAATGGTGAGCTGCTAGAAGAAGTCTATATGTCTATTCCTGAGGGGTTTGCCAGACAGGGGGAGAATAAGAAGGTTTGCAAACTCCACAAGTCATTATATGGGCTAAAACAGGATCCCAGGCAATGGAACATGAAACTAACAGATGCTCTCTTACAGATAGGGTTCACTCAAAGTCACTATGACTACTCACTCTTCACAAAATCAGTTGACAAGAAGATAGTGATCATCTTGGTATATGTTGATGATTTACTAGTCACTGGAAGCAGTCAAGAGTTGATCAAGCAAGCCAGGGAAAATCTACAGCAAAAGTTCAAAATGAAGGATCTTGGAGAGTTAAAATTCTTTCTAGGAATTGAAGTAGCTAGATCACAAGAAGGGACAGTGATGTGTCAGAAGAAGTATGCTCTAAAATTGGTGTCAGAAGCTGGCCTAGGTGGAGCAAAACCAGCTGCAACTCGACTTGAAATAAACCAAAAACTAACTTCTGTGTAATATGATAAATACAGTCCCAACAAAGAAACTAGTGAGGATGAAACCATAAAGGATCCTGCAGTCTATCAGAGGCTGGTAGGAAGTGTATCTTGTCGCGCCCCATTTTTTCCTCGCGGAAAAGGGAACCTGGACGACATCGTGGCAAACAACTTTTTTGGGATTTTTTTAAAAATTGAAGAGTCGCCACCTAATGAATTGAGGTGCATTAGGACACCATTCTAGGCCTAAGACTAAACCTAAGGGTCAAATTAACCAGAGTCTAGGTAAGGGTTCAGGTTACCTCAAGGGGAAGGTGTTAGGCACCCCT
>JBCEWC010011608.1:0-16535 GCA_038996855.1 Solanum aculeatissimum | reverse complement strand
TTGAAAATCAAAGGATTATCAGTAAAACTGCTCTAAAGAATTTCTGAATTTTTCAAAAATAATTATAAATTATTGAAAAATTGAAGAAGCTCGATAATTAATTTATAATGGGGACAGTAAAAATTGGATGTCAACACAAACCATCCGGGAGACAATTTGTAACACCTCTCATGCACCTCGAAAGAATGCCCTATAGTGTATTTCTTGAATATCTTTAAATACGTGCATGATTTCACAAATCTGACTTCATATTCGTTTTTAAGGTTTAAAACTTTATGAATAATCTCTGTTATGCATTATAAACTTGATTTGAGTTTTGATTCTTCAAGGATTGATTGATTAAACATGAATATTTATTGAAGGATTATTCCATGAGTTAATTTATATCTATTGAATCTATGCATGAAGTGAACTATGGAAACTGTGAATTTTTAAGAAGAATTTCATGATACCCAAATTGAGGGTTTTACTACAATATTGATAGGTTGCTTTGAATGGTTTAAAATGAATCGATCTTTACTCCTCTCATGTTCTACACTCTTGAATCGCATGACTTTGAGTTTATATGCATACCCATCATATTTTGATCAAGGTTATATGACAAACTTCTATGTTGATGAAAGTCTTATTGTAAAGACATATGAACTATGAATGTTATGAAACTGGAAGGGCTATTAAGCATGTTATAAGCTCATGAGAATGTTAAAAATAATATGAAGCTCTTTCTTTTGATTTTATGAAGCTTTTATTTTGAGGATCTACTCTTTGATAATATGAGTTATTATGAGATTATGCATATTATGACTGCGACTATGATTTGAATATTCATTGGGATTGTTGACCTAGCACCGAGAGGACCTTGGTGAATAACCATTGTGTCTTAACTATGTTTCCTCCATAGATTTTGTGATTTGCTTATTGTTTGATTAACCAAAAAAGGTATGATCCCCGTACGGTACATGCTAATTAATAATTGAAAAGGGTAAAGTCCCCATAAGGTATCTTATCCTATAATAACCAAAAAAAGGAATTCCCCGTAAGTTAACTGAAATGGGTAAAGTCCCGTTAAGGTATTTGTGATACTCTCTCTCCAAAAAGGAGAAGTGCCCAAATCACTCCTTTATTCAGTGTGGAGTGAACATCAGAATTTCAAGTAGTAGCTCTCTTGGTCTTAATTGTCGACTATGGTCTCTTCCCATCTAAGTATAATATGATTTATGATTTGGCTATCTTCATGAGTGTTTTGACTAAGGCATTGATCATTCATGTCATATTGAGCTTATATTCATTCAGTATGATTATTCATGTTGTTTAATTGTGGATTTTGTTTCTTTATTGCATTGCATCCCACGTACTTAGTACATTCCAAGTACTAGCACACACCTTTGCCTACATGATCTAACCATGTAGGGATCGAAGCTCCTATCCATCCTTCTTCTCCACGTGGCGAGTCGATTCATTTGAAGATTGCTATTAGTGAGTCCTCCACTTTGGGGATAATATCCACTTTACTTTTATGCTTTTGTTAAGCCTTGTCTATTTTTGGATATTTATCTTTTGAGGATAAGCCCGGGATATG
The DNA here is from genome assembly GCA_038996855.1 of Solanum aculeatissimum. Classification (NCBI taxonomy): domain Eukaryota; kingdom Viridiplantae; phylum Streptophyta; class Magnoliopsida; order Solanales; family Solanaceae; genus Solanum; species Solanum aculeatissimum. The sequence continues at coordinate 14,956 of JBCEWC010011608.1, read as the reverse complement.
TCTTAGACCCCATTCCATTTGTATTAGAGGTGTTTTTGGATATGAATGTGTATGTTATGAGCTTGACTCCTATTATGCTTATGTAATTATACAAAACATCCCTTAGTCTTTTTTCCCCTTCTATGCTTGTAATATGTTGATGATGAGATGGAAGTCTTGAGTCTCTATTCTCCCCATAGTGTGAGTCATAATTACCCGCCCATTAGATTTTATTTGTTATGTGATTCATGAATATCCCTTTCCCCTATATATCCCCATAACGTGAGTCATAAGCCCCTACTTCCCTTAAAATTATTTGTTGAATATTTGTTTAATATTCCGCAATCAAGGATGTGCATATGATATGCTAAGTGGCTTGTTTGGGTTGCCTTCGGGTTTTCCATTCGTCGTATCACACCTAGACCTTAGGCTTGGGTCATGACCCAATTGCCCCATGATATTTAAACTGATTAAAAGTTGTAAAGTTGAGGACACTATTGGAGGAGAGAAGACTATTGACCAATGGGATAATTGACAAGTATCCCAAGGCGTGGGACACTCTATGGTTCCATGGTTTCCAACACTTCACCACCCCGCAAGAACCTTATATGTCAAGTTGGGTCTATGAATTCTATGAGGCCTATGCTAGAGTCATTCCAAAGAGAAAAGGCTAGGTCAAAATTGCTCTAAAGCTTGTGGATGTGGTTAAAGTGCGGGGTATGCCTATCCATTGTAGCGAGACAGATTAATGACTTGTTGGGATGCACATTCTGGCCTCAACATGATCTTGTTGATATGACTGAGAAGAAGACCCTCAACGACATCAAGGCATAACTTTCCCCGATGATTGGTATTGTAGCCCCCTAGTGGTTGGATGAAGGGGTAGTGATTGAGAAGAAGGGGCTCAGTATTCCTGTGAGTTTGGTTTGGTTTCATCATCAATAACCTTATGCCATCATAGAATGAGAAAGACAATTCTTTGTCACCCTAAGGCAACATTGGTAGGTTGTATCATGGACTACAAGAATTGAACCTTCGTTCAATTATAGCTCCGAAGATTCTTACTCAGGCTAAACAACTTTAAACTTCTCTCCCATTCTTGAGCCTCATTACAACATTGTGCAAGAGAGTTGATGTGCCTTTTATTAGCAAAACTAATGTTGAGATCACTCCATTAGTTTCCACAGACATACGGTGTATTGAGGTTGAGTTCTAGCGAGGCGAGGAGGATAGGGATAGGAAGAAGTCGGTGGACACTACATCGATTATGGATGTTGAGATGCTTGAGACCAGTATTTTAGAGTCAACACCCAATATAGGTATACCTTATTCCTCTACCTCGATCCTTTGCTCTCCTACTCCATCCCCTTCATCATCCACTCAGCCGAAGCCACTAGTTTTGAAAGATCGACCCCCGATCACACAGGCTACCATCTTTGGTATAGCCTAGTTAGCCAAATCGATTAACACCAAGGCTACACGGATTGAGTCCTCTCTACCTACATTGATTGAGAAAGCCATCGTAGCTGTGTTGGTCCCACTACTTAATAAGGGAAAGAAGCAGAGGGAGATGATAGAGGCACAAAACTTGAGGCTAGACTGGTTGACTGTGAATGTGGAGGCCATGGGGCAAAGATTGTTGCTTTGTCTGACAAGCTAGCTTCCTTAGAGGTTAAGGGTGGTCTGAGTGTTAAAACGATGACCGTGAAGGCTGGTATTGCTGAGTTGAAGAAGTAGGTGACGAAATTAAAGTCCATTGATATCATGTCACTTTGGGGTTCGATGGGCATGCCCCCCGAGGCTATTATAGGTGTCATTCTAGGTGAGGGGATTGAAGGAGATTTTTGTCATATCTCTCAGAGACAGACGAGGGGGCCTCGGGAGCTGATATCATCCCGGTGGAGCATGGAGAGTTGATGACGATGGAGGAAGCTAGCATAACTGTCATCACTAGAGAGTCGCTTCAGGATAGGTCCATGATCGGGACGAGTGGATCATCCAGTGCATCTTATCCTAAGAACGTAAGGCCACAAACTATTGTGGAGTCCACTACTACAGCACCCACTTCATATCCAAGACCCGAGCATAGATGCCCCCACCATCTCATTTGTAACTCCACCACCACCACATGCTGACTGATCAGGGAGATTCTTTATCTTACTCCTTTCTTGTGAGCTTTATTGATATTGTTCTTATACATTGAGGATAATATTTTTTAGGAGGGGGTGAGCATTTAAAATCCCAATATTTGATGATTTTATTTTTATTTGGTTTTGTTATGGTTGGTTGAGACAATGATTTGCGTTTATTTTTAGATTTCGTTGATGTGTAATTAAGACAACCTTCTACTTTGTGTTTGTAAATATTCTTTTGGTTGTTATTTGTAAATATTATTTTGGGTTGTAATAATTAGTAACTTCTTTTTGGATTCATTTTGATTGATGTCTTTTGGATGATATGAGCCGAATATATCTTATTCTTGGATTTTTGGCAAAAATACCATGCATATATGAAAAGTTGGTTCAAAAGCCATTTTTCATGTCTCAAAGTCTTGAGCAATCTGAGTATTGATAGTCAATATCTTTGATTTAGATAGTGTTATGGATGAGGAGCATGTATTGACTCACGTATTAGTTCATCTCGTGTGAAAATGATACATGCATAGATTGGAAGCATCTTGAGTTGACTAAGTGAGTGTCGAGCTTGGATATGCAATGATCGATAAATTATAAATGTGTGTTGTCTAGCTATTTTTTGAATTCAGGAGCCATTTTTCCTTGAGATGTGAGATAATTATTGAAAGGCGTGCTTGTTAATAGCTAGAAATTACTCGATTTGTCTTGAAGTGTTATCTTGGTTGAATCTAGATTTGGAAGATGACCTTAGATCTTCTTTGGTTTCTTTTAAGTACACGTTGACCAAATAGTGTCCCTTGACATTAATTGTATCCTGAGTGAACCCCGTTGAGCCTTAAGCCTTTTTTTTGCCATCCTTGTTACCCTTCACCTTTGATTGAAAAGATATTCCTTTTTGTTAAACATCATTTCCTTCTTGAGCTTGAATTAGTGAAAGTTGTAGCCAAAGGTCAAAGTTGGGGGTGTTGATAAGAGAGGGGTGCCTCCCATTTGAAAGCTTGAGGAAAGAGACAAGAAATAAATACAGGAGTCCATGCATGATGAAAAAAGAAGAAGAAAAATGCTTGAACAAAGAAAGAAGAAAAGATTTTGGTTAAAAAATAGGACCCTCCAAATTTTAAAAAAAAATAGTCATATGGGAAACATCTAAGCTTAAGATTCAATGCAAAATGATGTCATGGGGAAAATAAAGTGAATGGGGGAAAAAAGAATCATGAGAGTTGTGTGTAGAGTTCAAGAAGTGATGAGTCACTTGTACCCAAATGTTATCCTACCCATCCTATAGACTACATTACAACCTTAGCAAAGTCCGTTGTGATTCTAGTCCAAATAAAATTGAGTGAAAATTGATTGAGAATAAGGAAAAACCTATGCGTAAAAATTTACATGTCATTTCTAACTTGGGAGAGTGAGTGTTTCTATATCCTTGAAGTTAATGTCATGATTTTGTGTGCATGAGGATCTTTTTTGATGTAAGGGCAGGTGACAATGTTTTTTGGCATTGAATAGCAATTGCATTGACAATTGTGAACATAGCTTTATCTTGAGAACTCCTTAGACATCTCTTGAGGCTTCAAAATTGTGTAAGTGATTTGTAGAAGCTTTGAAGTTCGATGACAAAGGAGGAATGTATGTGCTAATGTTCCTATTTGCAAGCATTGAATTTTGGATTGATTGATGTTTGACTTGCTTGAGGGCAAGCAGAGTTCAAGTTGGGGGTGTTGATGAGTCCACATGTTGAACTCATATAGAGCTTAAATTGTATGAAATGTTGTCCTCAATATATTTCTGTGCCTCATATATTAATCAATTTGTGTGTTTGATGCTAGAAATGAGAAAAGAAATGCATGGAAGGACAAATCTTAGTAAAACAGGATAAAAAGAGCAAAATTGTCAAAAAGACGGTAGAAGTCGATCGTCGCTGAATGATTCAACAATTTCCAAATGATCAAAGTGACCGCCTAATATTGCAATGTTCAACCCCAAGTATTCTGTGAAAAGGGTGATAAAGGTGCAATTTGACTGATCGTCGAATAAGTTTGGTGATGCACAATTGTGTCTCCCAATATTATAGTGTTCAAGGCCTTCGATAGATATCCAAAAAGACGGTCAAGTACACATTTGATAGATCGCTAGTATGTTCAGTGAAGGCCAATCTTGACCACCAAATGGCGACTCATGCACGTTGGAGTATAAAAGGAAAATGCAAGGACTTTTTAGTACACAATTGGACAGAATGAGATTTGAGTACATTGGACATATTTTCTAGAGAAAGGAAGTACATCATCAAGGAGAGTTTTTGCTTGAAGAAAAAAAGTTTGAACTTGGATTTGGGAGGAAGATGAAAGCAGAAGAAGAAGAATTTATTTTTATTTTTTGTTAATTTCAACATTCATTGTCATGGAGAATGCATTTGATAATTCAATTTATCTTTTAGACATGCAAGGCTAAAACCCCTCATGTTAGGGGTGTGTAATAACTTGGGTTCTTGAATTTATAATTGAGTCTTTATTATTTTGAATACATTGTTACTAATTGATGTGGTTTCATGTTTATCACTATGTTTAATTAAAGCTTTGAGGTTGTAAACTCAAGGTTTATTTTAGATCTTTGATTATTGCAAGTATCCTTGAATGATTAAAGTGGTTAATGAATATGATAGCCTGAATGTTGTGGGTTTAGTTGAATGTCTAATTAGGGTTCAATCGGTTAAAGTTTTAGAAGGTTTTCTATTCAGTTGCATAAGTCCAACGAGTCCTAGTGTGATTTGACATATGAGACCTTATTGAGTTCATATGAAACACTACTTTCATCCAATATGAGATTGTAGTTACTAACAGTCTAGCCTACTCATGTCCAATTAATGTATTTGTTCAATGAATAAGACCTAAATATTAATTTTTTGACCCAAGTGAATACACCCCTGACATACCTCCTCTCTATTAGTGTTAAAATCAAATCACGCAATCACATTTTCATTACATAATAGTTCTAATCATTTTTATTAACTCTACAAACTATTAGAACAATTCAATACTTTAAATTGTAAATCACATTATTCCTTGTGGATTCAACTCTGACTCCTAGTTGGGTAATTATACGGATGATGCCGCCATACTTCTTATTGATTTTGAGGTATGATTTAGTGACATCACTGTGCTGAGATAGTCTTTACTTTTATTTGAGGGTGAGCTTGGGACATGCCTGAGTCCACACCTAGTTTATCATTTAGAGGCATTGTTGGACAGGATATATTACTCTTGATTTGTATTCTCATATGACTCTTATGCTTCAACTATGAATATGTTTAGCTTTCATTTATGTTTTCTTCATCATCCTACCTTGCATGCTTATGATATGCTAAAAAGGCTAGTTTGGGATTCCTTCGAAGGTCTCATTCGTTGAGTTACATCCAGAGCCTAGCTTGGGTCATGACATACTTACTTATCTTTCTTTTTATGCCTCAGTGTTTGCTTTGTTATCAATAATTTCTCCTTCCTCATCATTTTTATCGCCCTCTTCCACTTCATTCCTCCAAGATATTTTATTCTTCTTGGCTGATAGATTTTTCTCTTGTTCAAAGGCTTTCTTTATCCATACTTTGGTGTTGTCATTATGTTATTACTTCTAGATTCCTTCTCTCTTATTATTAATTCCTTTGTGGCTTACTGGTATTGATGTGGATTGTTCATAGTTAGTGACACTCTTCATGTTGTGCATTATCTTTTTTGAAACTCTCCCTTTCTCCTTATTTGTTAAATATCATTTTTTTTTATTTGGACATTCTTATTGTCCCTTTCACTGTTATTTCTGATTCTAGCGTTATTAGCATACTTAACATTCTTCATAATATGTCATTCGCTTGGATTTCTAAGCAGTTTGACATTGGATAGTATTCTAGGAGGGTGATTTCTTGTTGGGTATTATCATTGTGGATGACAATTCTTGTTACTATGATGATCCCTATTATTATCTGTCTCTTCATTCTCTTCTTTTTTTAAATATAGAGATTAATTCTGAGTGTAGGATATGTAGACCTCATTATCATGTCCTTGAGTCTTACATTTCGTATGGTACTTTGGCATGAAATTATTTTGAATCTTAACCTTCTCCACCCTTATTACTCTAGTTGTCTCCTCTTCAATTTTCACATTAACATTTTTTGGCAATTTTGGAGTTAAGTTCACTTGAACTTCAGTTTTTGCACATCTTGAATGAAATTTGTTTATTGAATTCTTGTCCAGTTATACTAATTTTTCAACTATTGAAGACAAATAAAAGAAGTCTTCTCTTATGAAAAAGATTGACAATAAAGTAAAAAAGAAATTTAAGTCATTGCTTGGGTTGTTTCTTCCTCCACCTTAAATTTTGAATTGTATATCAGAGCTCTCATTAAATATTACACCTTGTCCCTGAATTTTAAATAATAAGGGCTCCTTGACATGATTGTAGTGAAATCTTTCATGATTGCACATCTAATTAGTACATGTATGTTATGAAAAATCATACTTTGCATCACATTGTAATAAAATTACTTTTTATAATTCCTCGAGAGACGGTCATTCATGTGGGAATTTTCCAATGATGACATACTTAAAAAAAAATTATTTCATCCATTTTGATGATTTCCCCTTCTATAGTTCTACTTAATCATTATTGCCTTCCTAAAAGGGAATGATGATAAGGTCACCATTATATTATTGCTAGAACCAGCCTGAAGTGCTTAGGCACAATTTAGAGGAGGGCTTGGTTTTTATGGCATTGAAGTTGTTCATGTTGTCTGATTTATGTTCATACGGTTGAAAAAAGTAATTGTGGTAGATTTAGCGTGTTTATGAGAGCGGTCTAGAGTAGGAAACTGATCTATAAATGTTAGAGCATAAGACTGGTTGGACAGTCGAAAGTGGCTGATAAGTAATAAGGATGGTCATAGTCTAGCTTCTAGGTAGGGTTTGCATAAAGAGAGAAGAGAACCTCCTTAGCATCCTTATATGTTGCTAACTCCAATTTTATTAATGAAAATTATGTTTCTATTGAATATAATATTTTCTTAATAGAAATTATTTTTAAAAGTTTATCTGAAAAATATAACCCATCTTATTTCACACGTCTCAAATCTCATGTCATGCTTGGAAAAGCTAAGACATTGAGTGTCGATTCCATCGACACCTAACGGTGGAGAGTGACAATGAGCCACAATAATAACTTGGGTTTATGGACTCTAAAAATTTAATGATTGATTTTTCATATGAGTCATGATATCTTCTTTGTAGATTTTCTTGTGCCATTTTTTTCCAAGAACCAAGTTCATGATGTCGTGATCTGGAACAGCTTATTCACCTAAAGTATACATTACCTGATTTCCCTTCTCATACATTGTGGCACACTTAATGTACTGTGTTTCAATATTTTGATCTAATTTATGTCTTTAAATAATTGTCTCTATTTCTGTTACTAACTAAAAAAAGTATTTTAAATAATTGTGTCTATTTCTATCACTAACTAAAAGAAGTATATCGAAGATAAAATTTTAAATATTTTTAACGGAGAATAAATGATCAATATTACTATAGTTATTAACTAGGTAAGCTACTGTAACAATCCAAAAATTTCTGAATCTTGTGTTACTTGTTGAGGGCTGATTTGAAGTTGTCTTGGTTAGCTTATGAGTTCCCCGAGTCTCTCTTGCATGACCGTCTTGGGAGAAATAGTATTGGCTAAGTTTTGCTTGACGTTTTATGGAAGTACTGACTTTAAATGACCATATCTATTAATATGGGAAGAACTGTGTGGTCCACGACCTATCAAATTGAAGCTCTTTGATTTATCTTCCCAATGCACTTGGTTTCACTGAATTTGGAATTCGGATGTGAAAGTTATGTCCTTCACAGTGGGACTGTCTGTGCAGGAAAGCACACTGGAAAAGGAAAGTAAATTGTGGGTTAAGGCACTGCATCACGGTGGGACCACGGTCTGTTAGAAGGCTCAAGACCCATGAGCTTGGTCTGTGTGGAGTTCCAGTGAGCAGTCAAGACGCCGAGCCAAGACTCTGAGCCAAGTGAGGCTCCACGGACCAACTCACAGTTCGTGTGAGGCCTCACAGCTCGTGAGCCTCACCCGTGTGGAGTTCCAGTGAGCTACCAAAGATTTGTGTCGAGGTTTGGAGCCAAGGAAGGCTCCACGGACCAGCTTACAATCCGTGTGATGCCTCACGACTTGTGTGTCTGGCCGTGTGTACGCGTAAGGGGAATTGGTTAAGTATGGAATTTTTCTGGGAAAAGTGGTTCCAAGTGTGACTTCACGGAAGGGTCTCATGGACCATGTGACCTCTCACAGTCCGTGTAGTTGACCATATGGGAGACAATTCAAATTTTTCTATCCATTGTCAAATTAAAGCTCGTCGTAAGTGATGCCTTATGGCAAGGCTCACGGACCGTGAGTCACTACACGGTCCGTGTAGTGTGTTCCGTCAATGACAGTTTCTAATTTTCTTCCTCGTTTCATTAATGATTTAATTATAATTTTTAACTAATCCTATGGTCGTTTTAGAATTTTTAAACTCTCCTAAATCCCTAATTTAATCTTATTCACTCCTATTCAATTCAAATTCATTCAATCTCTTCAATTTCTCTCAAATTGCTCTCAACCTCTATTGAAGACTAGCTTGGGAATCAAGGGGAAACTCAATTCTTCTTCAAATTCTTCTTGTTCTTATTGATTTCATCAAGGTATGTGGGATTTATTCATGGTTCTCTCTTCAACCATGAAGACCTAAAATTCTCTTCTTCAATTTTGATGAATTTTGCTCATTTTAAAATTGGGTCTTTTAAATTATGAATGATTTAATTCAATTGAGTTGTGGGTTGTACTTTAATGTTGATTTCAATCCAATTAACATGTTTTACATTGGAATTATGAAGATTTGAATATGCATGGTCCCTTGAAAGCTTGTTTAGGCATGGATAAATTATTATTTAAATTGGGATTTACTTATGGTTTTCAATTGAATTTCATATTGTATTGTTAAATTTAGATTTAATCCCTATTGCCCATGCATTCATCTCATCATTCATGACAAATGCATACATAGAAGGTTTGAATTGATGAAACTTTTGATATGATTTGACTTGATTTTTGGTAATACATGGGAATTGACTAGAATGTGATCACATCTTGTCTTGATATGGCCTTATGATCATTTTGGGTGTTTACACCATATTGTCATGTTAGAATGAGCTACTCCTATGCATTGACCTACAGATATGGTTCTTTGAAAACTCTTGTTTGGCTTTTGAGCCTAATTATGGAAGGACTTAAATTATGATTTGGCTTTGGCCTAGCTTTGCATTATATGGATTTGAAGCATTGAACCTCCATTTTGAAAGCTCGTATATGTATTCCTGTGGAATGAGACTTAGTACCGAGGGATTGGAGTAGTAAGTGGACTATCCCCAAGGGTCCCACTCTTTTTCGTCAAATCATGTGCCAACATGGGTTATCTCCCTAGATGGGATTGACTTGTAGCCCTTTTTTTAAGGGTGACCTGGGATCTACCTGGCAAGTAGTCCAATTTCAAGTAGTAGCTCGCTTGGTCTCCTCTGTTGTCGGTTGAGGTCACATCCCCGCTATGATATGTAGGTTTGCATTCATGCATCATGACACTTCATGGCATATTGTTATGGTATTCCCTCCTTGTATATACATATTCTTTCTATACGTATATGTGCCCTTGTCATCTAGCTTGTTAGTAGGTTCATGTTCATACGTGTTGCATGCCCGCATATTTAGTGCATTATATGTGTTAATCCATACTCTTTGTCTACATGATCTAACCATGTAGGGATCGAAGACGGCATTCATCTACCGTTGGACGGCTAGTTGATATCTTGGACTTGTTGATAGTGGTGAGCCCTATACTCCAAGGGCAATACCAACCTCTCTTTATCTATGCTTTATTTCATTTTACTTACCTTGTGACTTGAGAGTGAGCCCGGGTTGTGTCGAGGCCCCCGCCTTGCTCTTGTAGAGGCATTGTTGGATACTTATCGGATTCTATTGTATGCCGTATTATGTGTTTATTTGAGATGTTATGATTGTCTACGTTTGCTATGGTTAGTTATGTTTTCGATTATGATTTCGCTTATGCTATTATGACTTGTGATGGAAATGTGCTTATGTGAAAAGTCTCTAACCCTTCTTGCCCCCGTAGCTTGAGTCATACTTACCTGCCCCTTAGAACGTAATTGCTATGTGTTATGTGATTCATGTTTATCCCATTCCCGGCAACATCCTCATAGCTTGAGTCCAAAGTCCCAAAATTCCTTAGACGTATGTGTTGTTTATTATGTTACGTGCTTCCGAACTGATGATGTGTGTGATGATGCTAAAATGGCTTGATCGAGGACTCTCGAGTTCTCTTTCGCCATGTCACATCTAGGCCCTCCTCTCGGATCGTGATAGCTACCTGCGCTTCGCACGGATTTACTATCTTGATTCTTTTATAGGTTATTAATTTAGTTGTGTAGTTGATTGTGTTATTGAAAATTCAAAAGCATAAGTTTTTCAACATGTGTGCATATTCTAAGTCAATTAATTCAACAGTTCTGAGAAGAGAGATACATTTTATGATATTGACTTTATCCTAACTTGCAATATGTGCTTGTTTTAAAACATGTCTTGCAGCGCATAAAGGTTTCTTGAAATGTGACAAAAGTATTAGATGGAGGAAAGAAACAGGGCAACATTAAACCTTGCACTTTTAGTTATGATTCATTGACAAAGTATAACAAATTGATTGTGGATGGATAAATTTAATACCTGATCGAGTAGTGCTAATTTGGCTCAAGTACCTAAGTTATTATTTGTCTCTCTTTTTTTCTCATTTCCAATGAAAGTTATAACTTTTATTCATCATTTGTGAGTGAATATTTTAATATACTTGCTCCAAATCAATTTCAATATCATTAGAAAAATTAGGTTGTACGAATTCATAACTGTCAATGTTTAATTCCTAAAATTTGATATTTCTACATATGTAATGAATTTGTATCTTATTAGATTTAACAGGTCGTATTCAAAGAATATATTAAATAATCAAATGCTCTTTTAGTAGTACATGAATGTCATAGTAAGTTCACATAATTTATCGAAGGATATCCATTTGTCAAAAGATATCCAAGGTAATTGATATTCATGGAGTGTCATATTAACTAACAAAGATATGACAACTCGTAGAATAACACATTTGACTTCTCTATTTTCACGATGTAAAATCTTAATATTTGTTTATAATAAATATATGGAACCAATAATTTTCATAAGCTATATATATTACAACAAAGTTTGTGCACACATGAATGGATCCTATCTGGATGGCCCTTACTAAGGTGGTAGGCAATGTTATGGAGCGAAAAACTGTAGCCTTGCATCTTCATCATGAATCCTTAGTTGTATCTCTAGTTATTTGAATGTACAATATTGTGAAATGGTAATTAGGAATTTATAATTTAGAATGGTCTTCAGTCTAGTTTAGATTTATTAGAAGTATAACCGAACTTCCTACTTTTTAAGTGTATGTCAGGTTAGGGATGCCTAGGAATCGTAACTTGTTCAAAAATTCAATAGGGCACAATCTATCTTTCTCGTTTTTGTTCATGCTTGTCCTACACACATTGTCCGAGCTAAAATATGTTCTTCATTCCCATGGATTCACAAGTAAATTTTTAGTGCAACGTTTGACGCCATAGGAATATTATAGAAAAGCTTCGAAAGAGAGAAAGGGAAAAAAGAATACTTAGTGATTTAGGAATAAGTTTGATTGGAGTAAGATGGAGACAAATATATGTATAATAGTGACATATAAGGAGATAATTTAAAAATCAAAGACAAAGATAGGGCTACTGATGATCAGTAAGTAGCTAATGAAGAAGGTTGTCTAATTATTCTCCGAGTGCAAAAACTATTTATAAAATGATTTAAAGGCATGTAAAATTCAACAGTTGTTGTGGTAATGAAATAGGAGAAAGATTGTTGGTGTAAAATGTAAAAGTGTCAAGTAACCATAAAAGAAAGTACGGGTAATATCAGGAGCGTTACAAGGATGGAAACAGATATGTGTAATATAAAAATATATAAAGAGAGGATGTAAATACCATACATATTGTTACGATAATCTGGATATGTGCAATACAACATAGCATGGAGTCAAGTTCATGTGTACAACAATAACATACCCAGTGAAATCTTATAAGTCAAGTACGTGTGTAATAGCATAGAAATAGTTAGTATCCGTAAATAGCATAGGCAAAGGTAGTCGACAGTGAAGTTATTCAATTTCCTATATAAAAGCAACAAAAAAATTAAAGGTTGTAAGTAGCATAAACAAAGGTATGTGGCATAAATGGTAATGTAATAGGGTATAAGGAGTATAGGCAGATCGTATGGTCGATGTTGAGTAATGGAACAGGGTTAAAATAGGGTATGGGAGAACACAGAGAGCATACAATGATGTTGAAGATAGGTATGGGTGTAAGGGTTGCATAGGGAATTAATCATAGAAGTATGGAATAATGTAGGAGGTTGCGTGAAGATTGATGTGCATACCTGGAGGGGGTGGTCCGACGGCTTCGAGTGGCAGTTCAAACTATTTAGAGGGCGGCAATAGAAAATTCAAAGGGTGACGTAAGTGAAACTTTGAAGGAAGCAGAGTGCAACACCGATAGGCCGAGGAGATCTCGGGAATGATATAAATCATGAAAATATATAAGAGGAAAAGATGGAGGGCAATTAGGAAAACTGAAGACATGAACAATAAAGAGATTAGGAAAGAGAGAATAGAGATGCAAGCAGAAGTGCCAAAGGTTTTCTTTTGTAACGATAGATTTGGGGACGCAACGTTTACAGCTTGTTTGGATGGTGGTTTTTCGTGGCATGGTATGGTATAGTTAGTAAAAGAACCACGTTTATTTTGATTGTTTCATTAATTATATGGTATGGAATGGTTTGGTTTCATGATTTTGTAAATATGAAAACCCTCACTTTTTGAAACCACCAATTTGGTGGTATCCCATAGTTCTCTTATTTTATTTCCAATTATATCCTTACTTAAATTTAAATAATTCTAATTTATCATTTATTCTTCATTAAACTATACCCTAATATATGTACTATTTTTTTATTACTTATTTTCTTCCGCATCAACTTTTGAAACTTCTTTTCCTCTTTTCGTTTTTTATTTCACGTTTTAGTCTATTTTTTTAGGTTCATTTTTTAAAAAGTTCTTACTTTTTCATTTTCTTGTGTTGTTTGTATGGATGGAAGATATAATTAGTTTGTATGTTTCCCTACTTGATTCTATGCATTTATTTTTACAAAAGTTTTATTAAAAAAAGGAAAAAGGGTAAAAAAAAATGTCCTTGTACTATCAGAAAGGAGCAAAAATGTCTTCTGCTTATACTTTGGTCCATTTATGCCCTTGTATTATCATAAATTGGTCAAAAATGCCCTGATACTAATGGAAAAGGGTCAAAAATGCCATTGATTTATACTTTGGTCCAAAAATATCCTTGCCAATGATACTTTGGTCCAAAATGCCCTTATTGTTACCAAATGGGTCAGAAAATGTCCTTCTTTAAATGAATGTATATATATATATATTATTTTTTTTTCTTTTTAAACATATTGTATTACTAATTAAAATATTGTTTTTAAAGAATTTTTTTGTTATTTTATTTTTTTAAAAATCACATTAACTAATAAAAATATAAGAAAATAATTATTTTCTTAATCTCATTTTATCAATTAAAAATTTAAAATAGAACATCGTACCCCTGTTAGCAAATAATATATGTCATAAATATAAAATCATAGTTAACCAAACATTAATTTTTATTTATCCTACTTCAATTAGAGAAAAAATATTTTTTCTTTATTATAATTACTATTTTTATTGTTATCTAAATAAAAATTAATGTTGGGTTTACTATTATCTTATATTTATGACATATATTATTTACTACAGGGGTACGATGTTCTATTTTAATTAATAAAATTAAATTAAGAAAACAATTATTTTCTTACATTTTTATTAGTTAATGTGATTTAAATGCAAAGGAATTCTTTAAAAATAATATTTTTATTAGTAATACAATATGTTTAAAAAGAATATATATATGTATATACACACACACATTCATTTAAAAAAGACATTTCTGACCTATTTGGTAAGGGCATTTTGGATCAAAGTATCATTGACAAGGGCATTTTTGGACCAAAGTATAAATCAAGGGCATTTTAAACCCTTTTTCATTAGTATCAGAGCATATTTTACCCATTTCTGATAGTATAAGGACATAAATGACCCAAAGTATAAACAGAGGACATTTTTGCTCCTTTCTGATAGACATTTTTGACCCTTTTCCCTTGAAAAAAAATTAATAAATTTAATATTTATAATAATTAAATACATTTTTTTAAATTTATAAGTTACGATACAGAGTCATACAGTCAAATCAAACAACAAATTATCATTAAACAGTAGCAACTCATATAATTTATTCAAACATTGTACGGTACTGTATTGTACAATACTGTACTATACAGGGGCGGACCCACATGGAGTCCGCCGGGTGTTCGAGCACCCATTAACGTAGTATCGAACATTATATATTTATGTAGAAAGTAAGAAAAATTGGTATTGATTTAATATAGAGCACCCACTAAACAAATTGTTTGAATGGTCTAATGGTTCAAGTTGGCTACTTTAGTCCTTTTTTGAGCTAGTGGGCCTGAGTTCAAATCTCACTCTCCACACTTTTCTTTGCTATTTTTTCCTTATTTATAAT
>JBCEWC010011607.1:0-16536 GCA_038996855.1 Solanum aculeatissimum | reverse complement strand
CCGGTACTACTTGCCAAATAGTACCCTAACACCCTTAAACAAGGGGAAACAAAACAGAGTTCCCTATATAAGGAATTCACCCATGGTGGCACATGGTTTGATGAAATAGGTGGGGTATTAAAATACTCTATTTAGCCACCTACTCCCTCGGTGCTAAGCTCATCCCACGAGAATACGTATAGGTACATGCAACATTTAAGTCCAGAGATTTACACTTACTTTTAAAACATGCATACTTAGTAAAAAAAACAATTGTTCTAAACTTGTTCATGTTTGAGTCAAAACTTATCAAAATCTTACAAAATGTATCATGATGATATCTTGTCAATGCAATAGGAGTAGCCCATCTAATAGCTTATCATATCAATCCTTGTACTTATTATAACAGAGTGGTGCAAGCACCCAGAGTGCTCATAGAGCCAAAACAAAGAGTCTATGTGATCACAGGCCTTTACTTAACTTATCATATCAAAGGTTCATCAGAATGTTTCACCAAACCATAACCATGCATATGCCCTGAATGAAGTTCAAGATCATGAGTAATGGAACTCAAACTTGATTTAACAATTTGAAAGACAATTGAGCATAAAACATGTAGAAATCCATGAATGAGTCATAATGCAAGTTATCCATGCTTAGTTAAATCATGAAATTGAACATGCTAGATGAACAATTAGGGTTTCATAAATAATCCATGAATTCAAGTGTAAAATCATGGTTAAATCACCTAAAAACTACAACACTCAAGTCCCAACAGTAATCTACAATAATATTGAAAGAACCCATAACTAATTGAAAATTTAAAATTAAATTTAAAGGGGTTAGGGTTCTTAGGATCTTCAAGGATGAAAGAGGATCCTTGAATCAAGTCCCACATACCTTAATTCCACTAATAATAAACAAGGTCAAACTTAGTCAACGTCTTCTTCCCTGAATTCTACAAGCTTGCTTCAATGGAGGCCAAGAGAGTCTTATAATCTTAAGAGAGTGTATAGGAGAGTTTGAATGGATGAATGAGGGTTTGGGGAATGTTTTAGGGGTTTAGTTGACCTTAGGGGACCAAAAAGGGGCTTAGAAAAATGTTAAATCACATAAATACCATTAATAAAATGTAGCTTTTTACTGGACACAGTTCCAAATGGTTGCTACAGTGCTGTTTACTAGTCAACGGCTCGTTTCCCCTTCCATAAAACCTCCCTTAACCAATTTCCAATGCGAACACTCGGAGGACTTTCTGTATCACTTCACGAACCACTTGACGAACCATCTGAGGTGTAACTAGTCGTCTGAGGTCCCGTCAAACAATACTTAGTCCCCTAAAATATTTCCAAGGCTTGGCCTAGCCACTTTCGAACTTAACGGGACAAAGGACGACCCGTTCAAGCCCAAACGAGCCGTTCAAGGCTTCATTGGTTTATACTTGGCTTAGGGGTGGTTCCAGGACACCCCTAGCTCACTGGAATACTTTATGACACCCTAGACGATCCGTGCAAAGTTTCACGGCCCGTGTCCCTTTCCTTGGCAATTTTCCTGAGCCTATCTCCAATGTCTTCCGAATTTCAGACAGTCTCACTGTTTGAGCCATACCTCCCTCATCCGAACTCCAAAATGAGTGAAACCACTTGTGTTGCAAATCTAACTCAAAGAGATTCGATTTTATATGTAGTAAACCATATGTTTCATCCCACATAAAAAGTTATGACTGTTTGAAATAGACTATCGAAGTTGTCCCTCTAGGCCACCAACTAGTCCAATTTGCATTCGGCCATCTAAACTCAACCCGTGGCTACCAAAACTCAACCATGACCGGTAGTGCATCATGCAAGCCCAATCATAAGGATATTTTAAAATTTTTTGAGTTGTTACACCCGGTCCTATATGTAAAGAAGAAGGATGGATTCATGAGGATGAGCATTGATTATAGACAGTTGAACAAGCTGACTATCAAGAACAAGTACCTACTCCCTGATGTTGATGACCTATTTGATCAGCTTCAGGGAGTTACTTTGTTTTCTAATATTTACTTGAGGTCTAGGTATCATCAGTTACAGATTCAGCCATCAGGTATACCTAAGACAATCTTTTTAACTAGGTATGGCATTATGAGTTTTTTGTTATGTCCTTTGGTTTGACTAACTCCTTTGTAATATTTATAGAGTTTATAGATCGGGTATTCCAGTCGTATCTTTATTTATTTGTGATTGTATTCATTAATGATATCTTGGTCTGTTCTAAGATTGAGGAGGAGCATGTGAGGAATTTGAGGATTGTGCTCTAGAGGCTTGGGGAGGAGAAGTTTTACGCTAAATTCTCCAAGTGTGAGTTTTGATTGAGTTCAATGGCATTCTTGGGGCACGTGGTGTCGAAGGAGGGTATTTGAGGTGACCCAACAAAGATTGAGGCCATTTGGCATTGACTAGGCCTACCTCTGCTATAAAAATTCACAGGTTTGTAGGCTTGGCTGATTATTATTTCCATTTTATGCGGAGCTTCTTTACTATTATAGCTTCAGTGACTAGACTTACTTAAAAGAATATTATATTTCACTGGTCCGATGAGTGTGAAGAGAGCTTGCATAATCTTAAGTTATTTTTACCACAACTCATATCTTGGCCTTGCTAGAGGAAGGTGTCAATTTCACAGTCTATTGTGATGCTACAGGAGTGGGATTAGGTGGTGTGTTGATGCAAAAAGGAAAGGTTATTGCTTATGCTTCTAGGAAATTTAAGACCCATGAGATGAACTATCCTACTCATGATTTGGAGTTGGTTGTGGTTGTGTTTTTGTTAAAGTTGTGGCGTCACTATCTATATGGAGTTTATTGTGAAATCTTTACTGGCCATTGCAGCTTACAATATAATTTTAGCAGTTGGGTCTAAATTTGAGGCAAACAAAGTGGATTGAGCTCCGAAAAGATTATGATTTGACTATTCTCTATCATTCAGGGAAGGCTAATATGGTAGTTGATGCTTTGAGTTGGAAGTCTTCTAGCATGGATAGTCATGCAACTATTAGGGTTGAAGAGCGATAGTTAGCTAGATATGTTCAGAAATTGGCCAATGGGTTGGTGAGGTTACAAATTTCATATCAGGGTGGGGTGCTTGCTTCTATTGAGGCTCACACATCTTTGATGAATAAGATTTATGAGAAGTTGTTTGAGGATGAGAAGTTATGTACTATTCTGGGTAAAGTGATTAAAGGTGAAGCTAGAGAAGCAGTGCTTAATTTTGAGGGTTTCTCTAGGATTCAGAGTCATATCTATGTGCCCAAGATGGGTAATTTGATCAGATTGATACTTGAGGAGACTCATTGTGCTAGATATTTTATTCACCTAGGGCAGCGAAGATGTATCATGACTTGAGTCAGCATTATTGGTAGGCCAGCATAAAGAGAGATATATAAAAGTTTGCAGCCAGGTGCTTGATATGTCCGTAGGTCAAATGTGACCATTTGAGACCGGGTGGAGAACTTCAAAGGGTTCTCATTTTCGACTGGAAGTGGGAACGCATTGCCATGGACTTTACAGTTTATTTACCTCCTACAGTTAGGGTTTTTTTATTCTATTAGGTAGTGGTGGATCGATTGACCAAGTCCACCTACTTCATTCTAGTCAAAGTGAAGTTTACAACAACAAACTAGCCCAACTCTACAATAGTTAAATTGTGAGATTCCACGAGATCCCGATTTCCATAATGTCAGATTGTAACTCATTGTTTACCTTGAATTTTAGAGGGCTTTACAATATGGTTTGGGTATCTATTTGGATATGAGTATAGATTTTCACCCTAGACTGATAGGCAATCAGAGGGGACCATTCAAGGGTTAGAGGATATACTTCAGGCAAGTCTTATTGATTTTTGTGCCGAATGGAATCAACACTTAGCCTTGGCGGTGTTTGCTTACAACAACAGTTATCATTCTAGAATTCATATGGCTCCCTTTGAGGCCTTGTATGGCCGAGTATATAGATCGCCCATTGGATGGTTTGACTCAATAGCGGTGGAGAGCATGGGTATTTATATATTGATAGATGATCTAGAGCGGGTTTTGTTGATTCAGAGTAGATTGGTGACAATCAAGAGTAGTCAAAAGAGTTATGCTAATAGGCGACCCTTGGAGTTCATAATGGGTGATATGGTATGGTTGAATATCTCACCCTTGAAGGGTGTTATGTGATTCGAAAAAAAGGGTAAGCTCAGTTCGAGATTTATTAGTCCTTTTGAGATCCTTGATAGAGTGGGAGAGGTGGCTTATAGACTTGCTTTGCCATCTAACTTGTCTTCGGTTCAGCCTGTGTTTCATGTCTAAAGGTTGCGATGTTACATTCTGGATGAGCCTTATGTGATTTTCATAGATTTAGTTGAGTTGAGCTCTGATTTGACTTATGAGGAGCAACTCGTGGCTATTTTGGACAAATAGGTGAGGAAGTTGAGGACTAAGAAGATTGTTTCAGTGAAGGTCCAGTGGAGCCATAGGCCCGAGAGTGAGGCTACATGAGAGATAGGTTCAGATATGTGTGCCCAATGCCCTGAGTATTTTTAGCCTTCAAGTATGTTCCTTATCTCATGTTCGAGGACGAACATTGCTTTTAGTAGCGAATGATGTAATCTCGAAGGTCATATTTTGCATTTTGACCAAAATTATCATTTTGCCTTCCCAAAATTATCTTGGGTTACTTTTGGTTAAGTCTAAAAGTCAAATTTTGAAAACCTTATGAAGAGTTTGAGTTTTGCTAAAGAAAGTATTTTTAAAGGCTTAAAAGTTGGAAATTTCAAGTTTTGTGGTCGTATTGAGTTTTGTGTGTCATAATTCAATTCCATCAGTTTTGGAATGTCAAATATTGTCTAGGAGAACTTACAGAACTGAATTTAGAGTTAAAATGGAGATTTTAGACCCAAAGTTGCATTTTCAATTAATTTTGGATCATAGTTTGACTTTGGTCATCATTTGGAATTTGGAAGCTCGAATTAAAATTTTATCAGTTCCAGTGGTTTCGGATGGTGAAACTAATGCTAGAAATGATAATGTTGTAATTTTTAGAGTTTTTGAGGTTATTTTGAGTATTTGAGTCCTAAATAAGTTTAAATAATCTTTCTCGGGTTCTAGAACAAGGAGGTCTTCAATTTGAATTCTGACGGTTCCATTGAGTCTAAAACGTCATTTCTGGTAAGGTTACATGTTTAGTTTGAGTTTATGGAGTTTCGAATCAATCCCGAGGATTCGTGTTGAGATTTTACCTGTGCTGTGTTTTGTTGTTTCTGGTGCAGCCCTACTAACACTCCATGTTCGTTAGTGGGGAGCTGCATTCTCGGAGGTCTGGGATGCTACACCCTCCGCGTTCATGGAGTTTTTTATTATGGGTCTGCATGTTCGCGGACTATCTCTTCGCGTTCTCGGATGGTTAGGGAAGGGGATGCTCCACGATCGTGGAGTATATTAAATTCTTGAACAGTAAGCTTCTTTTAATGATAGGTTTTGACAATTTCTCACCTTTTTTAATATTCCAAACTTCATTTTTGAGAGATTCTTCAAGGTTTTTCTCGGTAAATCTAATAGATAACTATTTTCTAACCTATTTCTTCAATTTTTATTGATAAAATTATGTTTTTAACTTATAATTTGGGGTTTTTAATTACGAATTTTGGAGATTGTTTGGGACTTTGATTTTTAATACTAAATTGATAATTTCTACCTCATTTTAACTCTATTTTTGAAATGATTTTCACCGTTGAAGTACTTATTACTTGGAGAATATTTTCATGTATTAATTTTTAAATTCCAATTATTTTTTCTAACATGAAATTTTTTACCATTTTTCCCTTTTCACCCGAATTGATTGATTTTAGTGTCATTAGATTCGTTATGTGATTGTGGTGCTATATTTGAATAGATTGTGATGATTCAGATTATCATGGCAGGAAAGCCATGGATTTGACTTGATTTGAGATTTTTTCTATGGCAAGTGGACTTCTAACCTTTTGTTAAGTATGATTAAACCTGGTATGCTCCTATGTTTATGTAATTGAGTACATTGGGGTAGCATTGTATCGTCATAGATTTTGATAATGAGATTTCAGATTGAGTAATTATTTATATGGCGATATATTGACTTGTGAATTAATTGTGGATTCATAATACATGTGATCTTGTGAATTATTTAATACTGATATTGAGATGGCACTTATATTGAGATGTGATTGATATTGAAACTGAAATGATATTGAGGCATTGATAATACTAATACTGTGATAATATTGAAATCATTATGATATTGCTACCATGATGAAACTGAGATCATGCACATTGCATTCACTATTATTTGTGCATTAATATTTTTAATGGTTACATCCAAGAGATGAATAAGGTAACATGTGAATTGGTGACCGAGGTCCCTACCAATCAATGTTTAGTTAAGGTTTCTACCGGCGAGCTGAGGTAATATTCCAGCTAATTATATTCTGGTCGAGGTTATTTTTTGTCTAGGGAGCATTAACTGATGTCATTGCCGGCAATGTTCACGGATACATGGTCCTGGAGTGGCTCTCATGGGTTTCATTTTGGCACAGATATGATCAACAAATGTGTAACATAAGACAGACATGCATCACAATTATTTAACATAGCATCACATTATTTACATCTCATGGTATTCACTCTATCTCATATCATTTCTATTTTTGTGTTATTATATGTATCGTTTATGAGACTTGATATCTATTGTATCATTTGACTTGAGTATCAGTTGAATATTTTGAGATATGATATTATGTGATGAGTATATCTATATTCTTGTGAATTATATATCATATTGATTTGGGACTTTTTTGAGTACAGGTGTGTAGTTCGGTGGTTTGTTGTTCAGTGTTAAGGAGTGCTTGTATTCTTCATTGCTTTACTTTATGTTAGTTCCATTTGTTGAGTATCTTGTCATTTGATGCTCACCCCTTGCTACATATTTATAGGTTGTGAGCCCGGTCCTCTTGCTAGTACTCATTCATTATCAGATAGAACATTTGGATCTTTCGAGAGTGGCCTTCGAGGATTTTACCTTATGTTATGTTCTATTTGAGAACTAAACATTTAGACTTGTATTTCCATTTGCGTATTCTTATTATAGACGCTTGTACATGTGACAGTAGTTCTTAGATGATTGTAGCCTTTGATTTCCTATGTTTATCTATCTTATTAGACTATTTATCTTCTACTTTTATTATCACGTTGAGTTGTTTAAGGTTTTGGGCTGACTCACCTTGGCGGGTTAGGTGAGTGACACCCGGATTTTGGGTCGGGACAGTCATAGACAAAGAAGATTCTTATTCTAGGAAAAACAGATTAACCTGGGAAAATATTTTCTTTCTTTTGCAATAATGCAAACACCACATTACATAAAAAGGAAAATGAATGGAAATATTAAGTCAACAAGAACTATTTTGCTGAAGGATGGAGACACATCACCGAGAATTTATGAGTTCTTCAATATGTGAAAGGAAAAGTATAATTTCATCTACTAGTCTCATTGAAGTTAAGGTATCCTTATCAACTGCAATAATCTGCTTAGTTAGGTTCAGATTGATGATATCTGCCCTTGTTTTAACTAATTGGGTGCATCTATTATCCCTAGACCCGTATTTTCCAATATGTTCTAAAAGCTCAAGTTTTTTGAAGTGGAGTTTTACTTAGTTAAAAGATTGAGACAACTTTTAGAATCATCTAAGAACCATGTCTCTTATAGCTAATAACCACGTATAATATCATGTTAGGTCTGGAGACTCTACTGATAGAATTTGGACTATTGGAGATTTACCATGTAATTCTACCATCCAAAGGAGGCCTACAAATGTTTTGGTTTTAAAGCATTTGTAAAGTCAAGAGACTACCAAAAATAAGGATGTTCCATCACTTGAATGGAATGTGAGTTTTTCACTACTTTTTTTGGGCTAAGTATTGTTGATCTATACTTTTCTAGTGGATTTTCTGAAATTAAACTGCATTGCTTGTGGTTACCGATTTGTTTTCTTGTACAGAATGCGGATACCCTGCTTGTGACTGGTTCTTATGATGGCCAAGCCAGAATTTGGAACCGATCTTGTAATGGGCATGGAGAAAAAACTTATTTTGAAGATTGAATGTATAGATAAGCCATTGGAAAAGCATGGTTCTAGAAATGCGTTTGCTAAATTGTTCTTTGGATTATGTGATTGAGAAACTAAAAGGCACCAACAAGAAATCCATATTCTTGGTGGGAAATTGATTAGATTTTTTCTAAAGAGAATTAATTGACCCACGAGATAATTGTACTAAAAAGCATTTGACCAAGATTTCAATTATAGATGTTTTGGCTTCCTTTTGTAGAGAATTTTTTCCTGGCTGGGAAATTTTTTTCTTTTCAAGAATGTTTTGTCATTCTCATTGTTTTACACAGGATCTCTTTGCTTTAGACTTTTCATTAATTGACATGTTATTCAATCTTGTGGTTGTTCAAATAGTAGAGTTGTCATCGTGTTATCAAACTGGATTGTTTTCTCTTATTAATATCCTATACTGAATTTTTATCCAAGGCAATTGGTTAATAATTTTAACAAGCATAAAGGACCAATCGTTTCTTTAAAGTGGAACAAGAAAGGTTATTATCTTCTTAGTGGTAGTTTTGATACCACTATCGTTGTTTGGAATGTGAAGTCTGGAGAACTGAAGCAACAATTTGGTTTTCATTCAGGCGTTTTGTTGCCTTTGTTCTTTCTTAGTTTTTATTTTATTTTCTCCTCATATCTTGGCAAGGATAGATTTTGTTTTGTTTTGCATAATTTCTCACTGTTGTTATAAAACCCCATTCAGGCCTATTCTTGATGATTCTTGGTGAAACTATAATTTTTTCGCTACCATCTCCATTGATAAAATGATTTACGTTTGTAAAGTTGGAGTGACTAGACTAGTGAAAACATTCACAAGACATCAGATGTGTTCCAGTTGTTGCTTTTGTGGGAAAATCGCTTTAATAAATGTTGAAGCATATCAAGAATAGTAAATTGGACCAGTAGGGGTTAATAAGATGATGTGTTAAGCGATTGGTCTTATGTTTTCATTCAAAACTAACTAGGAAGGTTCTCACTGTATTTTGATAAAATGAAGCAAGGCACTGATTTACAACACACGAGAACATCTCAAATAATCATGTTTTTACTTTCTCATATTGGTTTTATCATCACAATTTCTGTTCGAAATATCTTATGCACTTTTCCAAATGAAATTGTTTGTCCAAAGAGCTATGCTTGATTGGAAATTGATGTATCCTTTGTGAATAATCTGAAGGGTTGTTAACTTAGCGAATGCAGAATTAAATCAATGTCATCAAGTTGGATCAGTTAGGTTCCTTGCTGGCTTCGTGCTCTGATGATACCACAGTAAAGGTAATTCCTGTCTTGTCCTTCTAAAGCAGGTTAAGTATCCACAAAAATAGAATAGAAGCAACAACTAAAGTAGACTCTTGTATCATGTCCCGCCACTTGACCATCTTCAAGGGAGAATAATCTAGAGTCTAGGAGAGGTTTAAGGAAGACTCTAGAACGTTGTAGATAAATCATGACAACTCTTAGAACACTCTAGATATGTAGAGCACTCTAGAAGTAGGACTAATTTTTAAATGTAGAGAAACTTCTAAAGTAATTATTATTTGCACTTTAGTCCCTAGTGAGTAGTATAAATAGGAGGGGTCATTCAATTGCACAATCATCGAGAAACATTCAAGAAATCTTCCAAGCTATAAACATATCTTCTCTAAAATTCTCTCTTGTCTTCTTCAATCTAGCGTTCCCTTAGCGATCTAGTTAACAGGCTTACTAGAGCTTGATCATGAAAGAATCATGAGTAAGTTGTCAAGTGTCGCAAAGAAGTCTTAGTTGAAGTCCAAGTCGGTGACAAAGTGCTATCAGGCCAAGGTTGTTACTAAGGGAATGGCAAGAGATTAAGACATCAATACCACTAATTCCACCAACGTTAGGTTGGCTTCGATCCTGCACCAAGTGAATCCCTAACATTTAACTCACCTTTGGCCACCGAGTTGAGTGACAACAAATGAGGTGAGAAGCCAATGGATGTGATGGCTCGAATCAAGTGGATTTCAAGGTTGAATACTGCTAGGCAAGCTATGGAGATCTTAGGCAAGCACTTGAACAAGTTCGATTGCAAGTTCAAGACTCTGGATGACTTCACCCTTGAGTAGAATTACAATATCCGAAAGGAGTTGGATGGGCGTAAGGCTACTGAGTATGAGATGAAGAAGACTATCACTTCCTTAGAGTGTTGTATTATGGATGCACTAAGAACCATTGAGCCTACGAGGGTCGAAAATAAGAAACTTAAGGAAGATATTGAGGAGGGAAGATGTGCGATATCTGGTGGAGACAGGGAGGTCAGGATTGAGGCTCCCAAGACACTAGTGTTCAAGGATGCTCGTGATGCGTAAGAGGTGGAGAGTTTCCATTGGCACTTGGAGAACTACTTCAAATGTAACAAAATGAAGATCAACGAGACAAATATCAACTCGACTATGTTATGCCTCAAAGAGATGGCTATACTATAGTAGAAGCACAAGGAATTAGAGATTCGGAAGGGGTTGTGCACCATCAACATGTGGGAGAAATTCCAAAATTAATTCAAGAAGGCCTTATTCTATAACAGTGTCATATCGAGGCAAGCACAACTTTAGGGAGCTGCTGAAGCAAATGGGAAGCATAAGGGAATATGTGAAGGAGTTTACTACCCTCACGGTTCATATTCCCAACCTCAAAAATGAAGACTTGTTGTTCCACTTCATGGATAGGGTACAAAATTGGGCCAAGATGGAGTTAACTCTACCAAGTTATCACTATTGAAGAAATCATGACACAAGTTGAAGCCTTGATGGACTTTAACAATGACAAGAGCAACGGTCAAAAAGAAAGAAGTAGTATGGAGTAGTCATGCGAAAGGTAGGGGAGATCGTGGCAGGATCAAGGACAACACCCACCCCCTATGAGTCATGATAAGACCAATGGTAAGAAGTTCGAAGTCAGGGCTACACCGAGAACAAGAAGAAGCCCAATATGTATTTGGTAAACAAGGATCGGGTTTTTAGCAGCTTCTACATATGTGAGAGTTCTCAAGGTTATACAAGGTTCCCCAAAATAAAGAACTTTAGTGTGATACTGCAAGAATGTAAGGACAAAGACGTGTAAGTCCAAAGGAAAAGTTCGAGCACAACGCAAGTAGGAATAATCGGGCTATGTGGTACAATTGCAAGGCAAGACAAAAAGTAGGAAAATTACTCCACATAGTATGTGCACATATCTATCAATGGCAAGCCAACTCGTGCCATGGTATACTCCGGTGCATAATCCAACATTATGACCAAGTCAGCAACAACCAAGTTGGGGATAAGCTATAGTCTGAGCAGCATCCACCTGAAGATGGTTAATGCCCCATTAACTTCTATATACAGATTCGCTCATGGAGTGGACATCACATTGGGCAAGTGGAAAGGTAAAAGCAATTTCATTGTCTCCCCTTTAGATATCTTTGATATAATCATTAGGCAGGAGTTCTTCAAAAATGTCGCACGGTACTCGACCCCTACCTTCAACAACACTTGGCCATAGAACGAGAAAGGTCATTCATAGTACCTCTAGTCAAGTTGCCAAAGATGGACAGACAAGCCCACTTATCGGCCATGCAACTTGTGAAGGGCCCGAAGAAAGAAGAGCTGAAATTCATAGCCACCATTGAAAGCTTGGGCAAAGATAATGGTGCTAAAGATGTATTTTCACCTTTCATAAAGAAGGTGCTTGAAGAAAATAAGGACATGATGCCAAAATAGTTTTCAAGATAATTACCTCCGATGCGTGAGGTAGACCATAAGATTGATTTGGAGTTCGGAGCTAGACCGCCTACATACCCTTCATATATCATGGATCCACCTGAGATAAAGGAGATAAGGAAGCAGTTGAAGGAGCTCCTCGAGGATAGTCATATCCACCCATCCAAAGCACCATATAGAGGATCGGTCTTGTTTCAAAAGAAGAAGGGTGGATTGCTACGTTTATGCATTGATTAATGGGCACTCAATAAGTTGACAATAAAGAATAAATGCCCTATCCCACTTATAATTGATCTGTTTAACAGACTTTCACAAGCCAAGTACTTCACCGAAGTGGATATCAGGAAGGGCTACTACCAAATGTGCATAGTGAAATAGGATGAGCCAAAGACGATGTATGTAATGAGGTATGAGGCTTATAGATGGTTAGTGATGCTCTTTGGCTTAACCAACATACCCTCCACTTTTTGCACATTGATGAATAAGATCTTCCACCCCTACTTGGATCAGTTTATGGTAGTATATCTAGATGACACAGTCATTTATAAAAATACCTTAGAAGAGCATGTACAGAACATGAAGAAGGTATTCCAAGTCTTGCAAGAGAATGAAATTTACATTAAGGGGGAGAAGTGAAAGTTTGCTCTGTATTAGGTACACTTGTTAGGGCATGTCATTAGCGAGGGCCAGTTGAGAATTGACAAGGCCAGTTACAGCTACCAAGGAGTAGGAGACACCCACTAAGGTAACAGAGCTTAGAGCTTTCCTTGGACTTGCTAATTACTATCGCAGGTTCATAAGTGGCTACTACGCTAAAGCCGCTCCATTGACTAAACTACTAAAGAAGAATAAGTTATGGGTTTGGAGCGAGCATTGTGAGAAAGCTTTTGAAGACCTTAAGATTTCAGTAACATAGGAGCTAGTCCTAATGTTACCCGATTTTTCCAATACATTCATGGTGCACACAGATGTCTCAAGTTTTGCCATTGGATGAGTGTTGATGCAGGATATACACCCCATCTCATTTGGAAGCTACAAGTTTAATGAAATAGAATAGCAATACACAGTTTAGGAGAAGGATATGATAGCTATTATGCATTGTCTATGTACATGGAGGCATTATCTACTTGGCTCCAGGTTCTTGGTCAAAACTGATAATGTGGCTATTAGCTATTTCCATTCACAAAAGAAGCTTATACCAAAGCAAGCTAAGTGGTAAGACTTCCTAGTAGAGTTTGACTATGAGTTGGAGTATAAACTAGGCAAAGACAATGTTGTGGCCAATACATTAAGTAGGAAATCTGAGTTCACTTCTAACACTACAACTCACTGCGACATGTGAAATGCTATCAAGGATGGCATACAGTATGATATGAAATCAAGGAAACTTATGGAACTGGCCTCTCAAGGAAAGATAATGCACTTATGGGTAGAAGATGGGCTCTTTCTTACCACTGTCCAAATAACATACATGTCCAAGTTTGGAACCATTAGGCGTCAAATTATTAAAGTAAGTCACGACATATTATGGGGTAGACACCTAAGGGAACATCACATGAGATCTTTGATTAAGGCATTTTTTATTGGCCTCGTATGTGGGACAACTTCAACCGTCTCCAACTAGTCGTTCAACGGTGGAAGGAAGTTACCTCCGGTCCCTACATGGTTAGATCATGTAGACAAAGAGTATGGGTTAGCACATATAATGCACTAAGCATGCGGGTATGATATGCACGTGAACATGATCCTACAACAAGACTAGATGACAAGGGCACACATGGTACGGAAAGGAGTGCACATAGCCAAAGGAATTTATATAATAATAATATGCCATGCCATATCGTGATGTATGAAGTGAAAACCTACATATCATAGCGGGGATGTGACGTCAACCGACAACATGAGAGACCAAGTGAGTTACTACTTGGAATTGGACTACTTGCCAGGTAGATCCCTAGTTAACCCTTAAGCAAGGGGATAGATAACAAGTCAATCCCATCAAGGGAGATAACCCATGGTGGCACATAGTTTGACGGAAAGGAGTATGGACCCTTGGAGATAGTCCACCCCGACTCTAATCCCTTGGTGCTAAGTATCATTCCATGGGAATACATATACATATACAAACCTTCAAAAATGGAGATTTGACCTTTCGTTCAAACAATGCATAAATGGGCTATAATCCAAATCATGGTTCATGTCTTTCCATACTTAGGCTCCAAAGCCAAACAAGAGTTTCCAAAACCAATGCAATAGGAGTAGGTCATCTACAGAGCATATCATATCATGCCTTATCATAACATAACATATCACTATGGTGTAAACACCCATAATTGCTCAAAGAGTCATAACATAGACTTTATGTGATCACCTTTAGTTATTTCCCATATCATATCATAACATTAGGGCCAAGCCCTTATCAAAAGTTTCATCATAACAAGCCTTTCATGCTTATGAATGCAATACATGGATGATCAAGAGTAGCATGGGTATGGGATACCATCATTTAAATCATCAACACAAGAAGTTCATATCCAAAGCATAATGAAATCATCAATTTAAAACAAAATTCTTAATACCTATGCTTGAATTGAAGAACCAAGAGGACATGCATTTTTGCAATATCATGAAATCAATGAAATTCATCAATTAGGGGCTCCATTCACTTTGAAATTTATAAATTTACACAGGCTATACTTCAATTTAAGTAAACGATTCATAATCTTAAAGACCCATTTGCAAAAGAAATCAAAATTCATCAAATTAAAGAAAAAGGTTTTTGGGTCTTCATGGTTGAAAGAGAAACCATGAATCAAGCCCACATACCTTGAATTAATCAAGAGAAACAAGAAGATTCTTATGAAGGATTGATTTTTCCCAAATTTCCAAGCTTGCCTTTAATGGAGGTTGAGAGAAAGTTGAGAGAAACTTTGAAGAGGTTCATGATCTTGAATGAATTAAAGGTGATTAGGGTTCAATTTAGGGATTTTAGGAGAGTTTAGAAAGACTAAAATGGCCCGAAAATTAATTAAAATTACAATTTAACCATTAATGAAACAGAGAAAGTAACTGGGAACTAGAGACATAAAAGTTACAAGGATCGTACAACTGCACATGGTCCATGAACTCGACTGTGTGGCTACACTTGGTCACGGACTTGGTTTGCAAATCTTGGGGACTTTCTGGACCACTCCACGAACTGGCTCACGGGCCGTGAGGCATCACATGGACCATGAACTGATCTGTGGAGCCTCACTTGGCTTGGAGTCTTGGCCCGGGGTCCAAGCAACTCTCTGGACCACTCCACAGGTACCCTCACGAACCGTGAGGCATCAAACGGACCGTGAGTTGGTCTGTGGAGCCTCACCTGGTTTGCAGCCCTGGTCCATCACCTAGCACACACTCTGGATCACCCCACGGACGGGCTCACGGGCAATGAAACCCCACACGGTCTGTGGTGATTTCGTGTGGTCGTGCCTTAGCCAACTTTGTCCCTTCCTTTCCAGAACACTTTTGTGCACAGACAGTCTTATCTCAAAATCCATAACCTCCACATCCAAACTCCGATTTGAGAGAAACCAATTGTGTTGTGAAGATAACTCGAAGAGCTTCAATCTGATAGGTCATGACCTACACAGTTCATCTCGTCCCAAAAGGTATGACCTTTCAAAGTCAACCCTTCCAGACAACCTCATTTAAAACTCAACCACGTGAAGTTAAAAAAATTTCGAGTCGTCATATCATCTCTCCCTTGGGAAGATTCATCCTCGAATGAGCTAGAGCAAGAAGAATACAATCAAGCAAGAAACATTATCAACACATCTCATAACGGATAATACATCAATTCAAACCCATTTAAAACTCATGTCAAGACATCATTTAAATCATTTTCGTGCTTATATATGCATGCAATGTCATGAAACTCAAGATTTAAAGAATTAGGACCACTAGAAGAGATAGAACCTAGTACCTTAGGCTTGAGTAGATTGGAAAAGATAAGAGTAGAGCTTCATCATGTCTGATTCTGCTTCCCACGTAACACTCTCTACTTGTTGGTTTCTCCAAAGTACCTTGGCAAAAGCTACCTCTTTGTTGCGAAGTCGCTTGACTTGCCTATCTAAGATCTCAATCGAAACCTCTTCATAAGTCAAAGTCTCCTCAACCGTCACACCCTACAAAGGTGTAATTACCTTAGGGTTCCCAATCAATTTTCTCAACATCGAAACATGGAACATCGAATGAATAAAAGTTATCTCTAAAGGAAAATCTAACATATAAGCCACACTGCCAATTTGTTCATCCACCTCATATAGTCTAACGTACCGAGGGATTAACTTGCCCTTTTTGCCAAAATACATGATGTATTTCATAGGAGACACCTTCACATAAACCCAATCACCCACATGAAATTCGAGGTCTCTCTTTCTAACATACGAATAGGACTTTTGGCGACTTTGAGTTGTCCTCAACCTTTCCCTAATTAACATCACCTTCTCCATAGCTTCAACAAACAAGTCTGGGCCTATCAAAGGCATCTCACCTATTTCAAACCACCCCACCCGGGACCTATACCTCCTACCATACAAGGCATCGAAATGAGTCATACTGATGCTAGCATGGAAACTATTATTATAGGCAAATTCAATAAGTGGTAGATGATCATCCCAATTTCCCTTGAACTCCAA
>JBCEWC010011606.1:0-16537 GCA_038996855.1 Solanum aculeatissimum | reverse complement strand
TAAAAGGGTTAGGGTTCTTAGGATCTTCAAGGATGAAAGAGGATCCTTGAATCAAGTGCCACATACCTTAATCCAAGCAACCAATCCACAAGATCAAACTTAATCAAGTCTTCTTCCCCAAATTCTACAAGCTAGCTTCAATGGAGGTCAAGAGGGTTTTGGGATTTCTAAAGAGAGTGTATAGGAGAGTTTGAATGAATGAAATAGGGTTTGGGGAATGTTATAGGGGTTTAGGACACCTTAAGGGACAAAAATGGGGCTTAGGGAAATGTTAAATCACGAAAATATCATTAATACAATGGAACTTTTAACTATGCACAGTGCCCAAACGGCAGCTACAATGCCGTCAACATGCACACGAGCCGTTCAGCTGGTCGTCCAACCACACTTAGTCATTTCTTCAGCGCGAACTTTCAGAGGACTTTTTGTTACACTTCATGAATCCATAAATGGTCCGTTCAACTTGTGACTGGCCATGTAACCCCCCATCTAACCATACTTGGCCTTAAAACCCTGTCCAAGCCTTGTCCTTTCCACTGTCCACCTTCACGGGACAGTGGACGAACCGTCTAGCTCCAAACGGACCGTCCAAGGTCTCGTTGAGTTATACTTGGCTTAGGGGTGGTTCCAGGCCACCCCAAGCTCACTGTGACACCACACAACACCCTAGACGGACCGTTCAAAGTTTCACGGTCCGTGTCCCTGGCCTTTGCCATTTTTCTGAGCCTATCTCCAATGGCTTCCAAATTTCAGATAGTCTCACTGTTTGAGCCATATCTCCCTCATCCAAAATCGAAATGGAGTGAAACCACTTGTGTTGAAAAGCTAACTCAAAGAGCTTAAATTTGATATGTAGTATCTCATATGGTTCATCTCACATCAAAAGTTATGATCATTTGAAGTACATTGCTGAAACTTTCCCTCTAGGCCATTAACTAGCGCAATTTGCATTCGACCACTTAAACTCAACCCGTGGCTACCAAAACTCAGCCATAGATTGTAGTAAATCATAGAATGCCATCCATAAGTAGACTTCGAAAAATTTCAGGTTTTTACACCTACACCATTCATCCCGTACTAAGAGATATGGCCATTCAAAGTCAGCTCTACCATACGACCTCATGTAAAACCTAGTAAACACGGTTAATTTGAACATGGCCACAAGTAATACCCTTGATGATTACTAGCCAACAAAAACAGGTTCAAAATAGACCTTGATAAACCACTACAAAGCCCAAAGGTTTTTGAATTGTTACAATTCGGCTTCATTTGAACTTGAATACCACCATTGGTAGAGTCCGCCAATCTGACAACCAACCTAAACAAATGGTAAACCTATCTCTCTAGATCCCCCTTGAAGTTAATCAAACAATTTGTCGATTCTAGGAAACTTTTACTTATCCTTGACGGTTACCTTGATCAATTGCCAATAGTCAATACACATCAATAGTGACCCATCCTTCTTCCTTAAAAACAACATAGAAACTGCCTAAGATAAAATGCTTTGCCTAATAAAAGCCTTTCTCTAACAAGTCTTCCAACTGATCTTTCTACTCCTTCAATTTAGTCGGTGCCATATGATAAGGAGGAATAGAAATAGGTTGAGTATCCTGTTATCATCAGAGTTAGAAGACTTCAAGACACACTTCATAGTAAGACACAAGGGACAAAGAAGTGAAATAATTCCTAAAACATTGCCATAGCCTCTCACTCAAAGGTATGGTACACAACACACCCATGAGTAAGACTCTACTTGACACAGCATATTGGACTTTGAGGACCATTTATTAACCTAGTTCTATGATACCATCTTTGCCACGACTTGATAGTAGGGCCTAGATATGACATGGCAAAAGAGAACCTAAAAGTCCTCAATCAAGCCACCTTAGCATCAACTTACACATCATTGGTTCTGAAGCACGTAAAATAACAAGAAGCACATAATTCTATGGGATTTCAGGACTTTGGACTCAAGCTATGGGGATGTCATTGGGAAGAGAATTTGCATGAATCACATAGCACATAACAAATACATTCTAAGGGGCGGGCAAGTATGACTCAAGCTATGGGGGCAAGAAGGGACTAGGGCCTTTCCACATAATCACATTCTCATTAAAAACATATCATAATAACATAAGCATAGCCATAGTCAAAACATAATATAGTCACAACATCTCAAATAAACATATAATACTGGCGTACAATAGAATCTGATATGTCCAACAATGTCTCTACATAGAATAAGACGGGGGCCACAACATGTCTCGGACTCACCCTCAAGTCATAAGATTGAAAAGACATAACAAAACATAAAATAGAGAAAGGTGGGTCTTACCCTTGAAAAAAGGGCTCACCACCACCAACAATCTGAGATCACCAAGCTAACCGTCCAAAGGTGGATAGATATCGTCTTCGGGCCCTACATGGTTAGATCATGTAGATGTAGAATATGGGTTAGTACATAGAATGCACTAAGTATGCGGGCATGCAATGCATATGAATATGAAACCTACAAAACGAGTTGGATGACAAGGGCACATATATAGAAGGAAAATATAGGAAAGAATAGTATATCAATATGCAATGAAATCCATGATTCATGAAATGCCATAATGCTTAAAATATCAAGGATGAGACATAACCGACATCACAATCTATGTGATCCAATACATGAACTCCCGATGTTAAGCCTCACATCGAGATAAGGGTAGCCTACTTGCCAAGAGTATCCCACACCACACTTTACGACCCGGTCTTTTTGGTGTGATGGCCACCTTTCTTATGACCCGATCTTTTTGGAAGGATTTTCAAGTAATATCATATTTTTTAAGGATTTTCAAGTCATATCATATCATATCAAGAATACCAATGCTGGCACATAGTTCAAGAGAAAGGAGCGGGACCCTTGGGGATAGTCCACTTACTACTCCAATCCCATTCGGTGTTCGGTCACCATCCCACAAGAATACATTTACATATACATGCTTTCAAATGAAGGATAAGTACTTTAAATCAATGCAATGCAAGGTTGGGCTAAAAATCCAAATCGTAATTCAAGTCTCTTCATACTTATGCTAAAAATCCAAACAAGAGTTCAAGTATCAAGTTAAAGGACCAATGCGTAGGAGTGGCTCTTTCAATACAAGTACAAGATGGTGTAATCACCCAAAAATACTCAAGTCAAGACAAGATGTGATCACATTCTAATCATTTCTCATGTCGTACAAAAATCAAGTCAAATCAAGTCAAGGTGGGACTAAGCCCATATCAAGAGTTTCATCAAAATCAAGTTGCAAGTATGCATATGTCATGAATGATGATGAGAATAGCATGGGAAATTCGAATTCATAAATTGAACTCATAATAAGAGGAATATATAAGTAATTCAAAGTTAAATCAACAATTAAAACTCAATTAAACATTACCCATGCATAGATTAAAGCTTAAATGGACATGCATAATTGAACCTTCATAAAACCAATGGAATTTAACAAATTAGCGATTAATTCATTTTAGAATTAATAATTAAATATAACTCATACTTCAATTTAATCAAAACAATAAATAATTTAAAGACCTATAGTTAAAGTAAGCATAATTTCATAAAATCAATTGAAGAAATTAGTTTTTGGGCCTTCATAGTTGAAAGGAGCCATGAATAAATTTTCACATACCTTGATTAGCCAAGAAAAGTAAGAAGAATTGATGAAGAATGGAGTCTTCCCTTGATTACCAAGCTAAGTCTTCAATGGAGATCTTGAGAGGAGTTCTTAAAGAATTTTTTTTAAATATAGTTCTAAGGGTTTGAATGAATTTGGAATAGAATGAAGATGAATGAATAAATATCTGATTTGGGGGCTTAGGATAGGTTTAAAGGTCATAAACGACCTTAGGAATGGGTCAAATTATCAAAAATGCCTCAATAAAATGCAACTTAGAATTTTAACCCGAAGCTCCCACGTTCAGTTTCACAGGTCGTGAGCCTGTTCACGGGTCGTGAGGCTCACTGAATCAGCACAGGTAGTGTGTACAAAAATAAGCATAACTTCTTACTCTAAACTCAAAATTGAGTGAAACTAGTTTTGTTGAAAAGCTAATTCAAAGAGCTTCAATTTGGTAGGTAATGGTCCATCCAATTCTTTCTGTGCTAAAAGCTATGACCAGTTAAAGTTGACCCTTCCAATGATCCATATGAGATTCCATACTTAGAAAACTTTTACTCCTGCAACAACACGGAAGGCTTCATGGTCCGTGAGGCTTCACATGGACCATGAAATGGTCCATGGAGCCTCACTTTACCAAGATCCTTGGATGGAACATTCACACAGACAGGTTCACATGCCATAAGGCCTCACACGGTTCATGAACCTCCATTCATCAACGATGCGATTTCCTGAACGCTGACCTTATACATAGAACTAATCCTCAAGTCAAGGACAATCCGAAACACCTTACCATGCCTTGTGAGAGTTCACATGGGCCTCTTCATGGACCATGAAGTGACACACGGTCCATGAAGGCTACCATGGGAGTGCCTTAGCCAATTTCCAAAAACGTTCCTTGTGCAGGCAGTCCCACCAAAAAGGTCATAACTTCTTTATCCGAACTCCAAATCAAGTAAAACCAAGTGAGTTTGAAAGATAACTCAAAGATATTCAATTTGATAGGTCATCGCCCTCCCAGTTCCACTTGTACTAAGATTCATGACCATCTAAAGTCAATACTTCCATAAGACATCACGTAAAACATAGCCAATGCACTTTCTTTGAATACGACCATTCAAGAGAGACTCATGAAGATCATTAACCAACCATAGTAGGTTCAAATCAGAGCTTAATCAACTTTACAAGGTTCTAAAAATTTTGGGTTGTTACAATTACTGTCTCTATCAACTTGTAGTTGAGGCATAGTCAAAAGGTTTAGAGTAACGCATGAATCATCGTAGATTTCTTAGGGAACAACTCTATTGCACCATTCAGAATCTGAAATAAGGAGAACTTTTACTAAATGTCAATAGTCCCTCATTTATAGAAGTGGAGCCCTTTTACAAGCATAAATAAGATCCTACAGATACGACTTCATAAACACCCTAGGATACTTGAACTTTGTGCTCTAATACCAAGTTCGTCACACCCCAGGAGGGTTCCCCTGGCGTGGACGACACTCAGAGACTATTGCTAGCCCCCAAGTGAACCACTTGGTCTCATCACATTCATTCAATCATATTTTTACATATCAGCAAAATAATAAAGATGAAAAAGGTGAACAAATCACAATATATAAAGGTCATAGGCCAACAATTAGATTGCAATTCTCTAACATAAAAATAGTTTAAAAGAAAACCAATTAAGAGATAAAGATCTCAACATTAAATCATCACTTTATAGTCTATGAAGCCTCTAATTCTATTATCAAGATGGTGCTGATAACATGTTCATGGCTATCTCAAATCAAATTAACGAAAATCTAAACTCTAGTATCAAGATGATAGTAATATGGAAATCCTTTGAAAATAAGGAGGTCTCACCAATCAGCTGAGTGTGAATACACCCTTAATAGTGTGCCTGTTGATGATCTCTAGTACCTGTCTGTGTATCATAGAATGATGCAGCCTAAATAGACGTCAGTATGTGGAATGTACGAGTATGTAAAATGGCCGATTGAAATAAATATAGGTAGAATAACATAGAATAAAATCAACCCAGAAAATACTCAATTAGAATGTCAAATGTCTATTTAGAGAAAGAATAAAGAATTGACAATGACCATTCAATACTTATCCAATCCAATACGAATCCCAATCAAATCCAAATAAGATTACTATGAAGATAGAACTTTTATAGGAGTTTCTCTTATCCAACAACAATCAGTTATGAGTCAGTGATCGTATAACAATCTCATTGATGTTACTACAACCATTCAATACTTGCCAGGTAGAGAACAAATCGATCCACACTACACCGGAAAGGAGTCCTCTATTATTTTAGGAACCTATCAAGAGGAAACATCTAATTTAACAATTTTAATCCTCTTCTATACATGGCGGCGTAGTTACCGAGTTTGAGTTGGACTGAATCTTACTCCATTCGATGCTCAACACTCTTCTCAAGACTCATTGCTCATAAATAATCAAACCTAATCAAACCAATCATGAGTGTCATATGGACTCTTATCAATCCACCAATTCTATCAAAATCGAGCATTTTGGCCTATCGACCATCAAATCAATTCTCAAGCATATATTTCAAAGAATCTTTGACCAATCTTTATAGTTCAATTATGGATACTCATAGGACCATCAAGTTCTATCAACCTCACTATTAATCACAATCAAAATTACAATCAACATTCTCAAATCAAGACTCTAGACTCAATCTTTAGGTTCATTCATGCATTTCTTTACAAAGTAATATGTAAGGTTTGTAAAATAGCTCACGTAAAAGAATTTATTTAGTAAATCAAGTTTATGATGATCATCCACATATGAAGATACGTAAGCTATGTATAATTTTGCAAGAAAACATGTATAAGGACTCAATATATTCATCCATCAATCCATCTCAATCAAGGGGCATATGGAAGAACAATTTCATGCTTTAATTTAGCCTTACATACCTGATATGGAGATAGACAATCAAATTTCCAAGTACTTGGCCTCAATCTTCTTGAACCCTGGCCTTCTGTTTTCTCCTTAGCCCTAGTTCTTAAGATGAATTAGTGTAAATGGTTAAATATTCTCGCTTAGGAATAAATATAGGATTGAAAATGACTTCAAAACGACATGGATTTAGTGTAGGATGGGTGGAAAAAGGACTAGAATGCCCTCGCTTTTAAAACTAATCATCAAGTACCATAATAGGGTAAGTCTGTGAGGCAGATTTGTCGTGCTTCAGTTTACTTTTTGATAGAAAATTTAAAACGCGTTGAGAAGCTATTTTTTCATAAAATAACACATAAATTGCATTTGTCAAATTTGTTTTATGTGAAATTTTTTGTAAATCATTTTTCGAATAATTTTCTAATCCAGTAAAAATAGTGAGATCAAATTTTAAATGCAAGTCCGCGACCAGTCCGCGACGTACTTTTTTGGAATTGCTTCTTTGTCTCAAAAAATTATTTTTTGATTCGGTTGCTCTAAAAATCAACCAAGACCATTTTCCCACATAAGTTTTCGTGTTGGTCACTTTTCCGGCCTTGAATTAGCCAAAAGAGTTTTGGAAGTTGCATTATGTAGTATTTTCTCATCTAGGGGCATTTTTATAATTTTACCAGGTGTTACACATGCATACATTGAATTCATATACTTTAGCTTAAAAAATCTTATATATTATGTAATTCTTCATAATTCATGTGTAGATGGGTTTAATAGTCATTCATAATTCATGTATTTGGATCATAGCAAAAAGCACATAAGAAATCATCATGAAATTTTGATAAACAGGAAAATTTTGGATTGGGCTTCATGATAAAACTAGATGAATGAAGACCTACCTTGATCCAATATTCAAACCCTGGCTTTAATGGAATCTTTGACTTTGAGAGAGAAATATTGAGAACCTTTGAGAGAATTATTTTGAAGATGAATGACTTTGAATGAATTAGGAATTGGACTTATAGGTACTAGGTCAGTTAGGGTAGTTAAGAGAGCCAAAATGACGTAGTTTAGGACTTAAATAAATTGGAAATACCAAAAACACCCCTCATTAAAAACTATCAGAGCCTTCCACGAGACCCGATCTATGGGTCGTGGTTCAACCTACGGATCGTGACTTGGCTCATGGAAACATGTTCCACAAAAGTTGAGCTACTAAAATTGCAGCTTCTATCCACGAACATGCGAGATGACTCGTCATTTCTTATATGAGCAGTAAGTCCTCTCGTGGAAGTGATCCAAACTTAGAAAAATTTAGGTCCTTCAGGACACCTTTCTATGGATCCTTTGACGGGACATGGTTCCTCATGAAATCATCAAACTTAAGCATTAAACATTACTTAAAAATAGTTTTGTGATCATGCTTGCATGTGACTTAACAAAACAATATGTATTCGTGAGGACTTTAGAAAAATGGATCATATTGTACCTTAGGCTTGAATAGAAGGAAAGAGGTAAGGATATTGTTTCATCATATCCACCTCATCCTCCTAAGTATCACTCTCATCTTGTTGGTTTCTCCATAACACCTTAATGGACACAACTTCTTTATTTCTTTATCACTTCACTTGTTAGTCCAAAATCTCAACCGATGTTTCTTTATAAGTCAAATCTTCCTCAATAGGCCCCTCCTTCAATGTAACAATGGTATTAGGGTCATCCATGCATTTTATCAACATAGAAACATGAAACACCGGG
The DNA here is from genome assembly GCA_038996855.1 of Solanum aculeatissimum. Classification (NCBI taxonomy): domain Eukaryota; kingdom Viridiplantae; phylum Streptophyta; class Magnoliopsida; order Solanales; family Solanaceae; genus Solanum; species Solanum aculeatissimum. The sequence continues at coordinate 8,187 of JBCEWC010011606.1, read as the reverse complement.
TGAACCATGGCTAACTCCACAGGAAAATCTAGCTCATAGGCTACCTTCCCAACACATTTCACTGTCTCATAAGGTCCCATATATCTAGGACTCAACTTGACTTTCTTACCAAAATACATTACCCCTTTTATTGGGGAAACCTTTAAGTACACCCAATCACCTTCATAAAGTTCTAATGCTCATCTTCTAACATCAGCATATGACTTTTGATGACATTGGGTAGATTTCAATCTTTCTCTTATGACCCTCACTTTCTCCATAGCATCAAGTACCAAATCTGGTCCAATTAAGGACATTTCTCCAACTTCAAACCATCCCACTGAGGACCTGCATCATCTTCCATAAAAAGCTTCAAATAGACCCATACCACTACTTGAATGAAAACTATTATTATAAGCAAATTCAATAAGAGGTAAGTCATTATCCTAACTTCCTTTAAAATCAAGTACGTAAGATCTTAATATATCTTTCAACGTTTTGATTGTCCTTTTGGCTTGCCCATTTGTTTGAGGATGAAATATGGTACTTAATGTCACCTTTGTACGAAGGCCTTTTTGTAATGACTTTAAAAAATGAGAAGTAAATTGAGCACCTCTATCCGATATAATAGACTTATGGCACTCCATGTAATTTTACCAATTCTTCGATGTAGACCTTAGCATAGTCCTCGGCACCATAAGAAGTCTTTACCGATAGAAAGTGAGTTGTTTTCGTCATTCTATCCACAACCACCCATATTGAGTCAATTGTCTTCTAGTCTTTGGAAAACCCATGATGAAATCCATATTCACTTCCCCCTATTTCAAAGTCTATATCTCAATATCTTGAGTCAAACCATCGGGTCTTTGATATTCCACCTTTATTTGTTGACAATTTCCATATCCTATCACACATCATTCTATGTCTTTTTTCATGTCATTCCACCAATATACTTCTCTCAAATTCAATACATTTTGGTGGATTCCAAATGAATGGAACACTTAGAATTATGAGTGTCATCAAGTAACTTCTCATTTAGACCATCCACATTAGGTACACACAATCGCCCTTGGTAACGTCTCCCTTGTGAGAAGACTTCTATCTTCTTATCAACGACCAACTTCTTCAATTCAATCAAGGTAGGATCCATGTCTTGTTTTACTTTTATTTCCTCTATTAAAGATGATTTCACTTTTCTTGGCACCAACATACCACCATTACTCACATTATTAAATCTCACACCCGAATGAGATAAACAATGCAACTCTTTAATCAACTCCTTTTTTCCATTCTCAACATGTACAATGCAGCCCATAGACACTCTACTCAAAGCTTTGGCCACAACATTGGCCTTACTAGGGTGATACATCACGCTCATGTCATAGTCCTTCAAAAGTTCCAACCATCTTCTTTGCTTTAGGTTCGAATCTATTTGGCTAAAAACATATTGCAAGCTCTTGTGATCAGTGAATATATCAACATGCACCCCATAAATATAATGTCACCAAATATTCAATGCAAACATAACAGCTAAAACTCAAGATCATGTGTTGGATAGTTCCTTTCATACACCTTCAATTTCCTTGAAGCATAAGCAATGACGTTTTCATGTTGCATCAAAACACAACCCAAGCCTATATATGAAGTATCACAATACATAACAAAATCATTCAGACCTTTGGGCAATGTCAAAATAGGAGCTGAAATAAGATGATCCTTCAATGATTGGTAACTCCTTTCACATTCATCAGACCATTGGAATTTTACCTTCTTTTGGGTCAACTTCATCAAAGGAGAAGAAATGGAGGAAAATCCTTCAACAAATCTTCTATAATATCCTACAAAACCCAAAAAGATCTTAATATCAAATGGAGACAATGGTATTGGCCAATTCTTCACCACCTCCATCCTTTTTGGATCAACTCTAACACCATCACCTAAAATAATATGACCAAAGAAAGCCACTTCTCTTGACCAAAATTCACACTTGCTGAACTTGGCAAAGAGTTGTCTGTCTCTCAATGTTTTCAACACATTCCTCAAATGACTCTCATGATCCTTCACATCCCGTGAGTAAACCAATATATCATCTATGAACACCATCACGAACATATCCAAGTATGGTTCAAAGATCTTGTTCATCAAATCTATAAAAGTTACCGGAGCATTTGTTAGTCCAAATGACAAAGCCAAGAATTCAAAATGGTCATACCAAGTTCTAAATGTAATCTTTGAAATTTCATCTTCATTTACCCTCAATTGGTGATATCCGTACCAAAGATCAATCTTAGAGAAATAACTTGCACCTTGTAGTTGATCAAATAGGTCATCGATCCTTGGGAGTGGATACTTATTTTTTATCATCACTTTATTCAATTGTCTATAATCCACACACATCTAAAGTGAACCATCCTTCTTTCTTACAAATAACGTAGGAGCACCCCACAACGATGCACTAGTCCTTATGAACCCTTTATCAAGCAAGTCCTTTAATTGTTCCTTCAATTCTTTCAACTCCATTAGGGTTGTTCGATATAAAGGTATAGAAATATGTTTGGTGCTAGGCAAAAGCTCAATACCAAAATCAATTTCCCTTACGGGAGAAATGCTGATCAAATCAGTAGGAAAGACATCGGGAAACTCATTAACTATATGGATTGAATCAAGAGTGGAACATAAGACTCAACATCCATGACTCAAACAACTGATATAGATAACCCTTGGAAATTATTTTCATAGATTTTATTTAAGAAACAATCTTTCCCTTAAACACCAAATTGGTTCCCTTCCATTCAAGGATAGGCTCATTAGGAACTTGGAATGTGACCTTATAGGTTCTACAATAAATAGATACATAGGATGCATGCAACCAATCCATACCAAGAATGAAATCAAAATCGGACATATCAAGCTCAACTATATCACATGGGATGATTTTATGCAAGACTGATACGAGATAAGCTTTCTAGACTTTCTTGTCTAGGATTAATTCACCAATAGGAGTATAGCCTGGATAAGGCTCTAACAAATCTTTTGGAGACACACCAAACTTTATGGCAGGGTAAGGAGTAACAAAATACATATTAGCACTAGATTCATGCAAAGCATACACATCATGATCAAAGACTCTTAACATACCAGTAACTACATCGGGAGACTTCTCAACCTCTTGCCTAGCATGCATAACATAGAACTGATTACCATGGGGACCACCACCTTGAGCTTGGGAACCTTGTTGTACTTGCCCCCTTTGAGATACTTGACCTTGTGGATGCCATTCATTACCCCTGTTAGCAACATTAGGACATTCAGCGATCTTATGCCCTACCTTTCCATAACTAAAGCAAGTATTGGTACCTCTCAAATATTTACCAACATGGTTTTTCCCATACTTGTGACATCTAGGAGGATCAACACTACCTTTCACAACATCAACTTGAGCCTTAGGATTAACCCCTTTTTCTTTGTCAAATCTTTGAGAAGCACCTTTTGAAGACCTTTGACCTTGTTGAAAATTGCCATCACTGGACTTGCCATAAGAAAATCCACCTTCATGTTAAGCCCTCTTGGACTCCATCATCCTCATCTTTTGAAGTTGCTCACTCTCCACTTGTTCGACATAAGTTATGATTCTAGAGATACAATTTCTTTTATAAGCATCACGACTTTGTACTCCATCTTTACCAAGTCAGAGAAACCCAAAGTGAATTTGTTCATGCATGCCCTAGCGTCGGCAACCAAAGAAGGAGAAAATTTGGACAACTTAGTAAAATTTAAGGGTATACTCTCTTACACTCATACCACCTTGCTTCATGTTCATGATTCTATCACCTTGGTTTTCCTTATTTCATGTGGAAAGAAAAGATCAAGGAAAGCGGCCTTAAACATCTCCCAATAAATAACACCCTCTTCAACTCTTTTGGACATCCATTGAGTTAACCAAACTTGTAAAACTCCCTTAAGTTGATAAGCCTTCAATTCAGCTTTCTCCTCGGATGATACCCCCAATAATCTCTATCACCTTAAGGACTTTATCAATGAACTCTTATGAATCCTCACCCACCTTGGAACCATGAAATTTGGGAAGACTCATTCTGGCAAAACCTTTATCCTTGAAGTCGGAGTAGGGGTCTTTGGAAAATTAATAGCTTGAGCCAACATAGTGATAGAAGAACTAAACTCATCATTGGAGATTTGGTTCACTTGAGGGACTTTAGGAGTTTGAGGAACTTGGCCCTCGTTAACATTTACTCCCCTTGGAAGAGGAGCACATTGTGGACCTTTCTCTAAAAATATCAAAAGACAAGTATTAGGATACAAAAGTTTCAAAAGCATGACATAGATCATAAAGAAGCAAAGTTTTTATAAATGTCTCATAGCCTCCTATTTATGGTGTGATGCGCTTCAGACCAATGAACAAGACTCTATTAGATGCAGTATATTGGACTCCCTAGGATGCTTTTTGTAACGACCCTAAAAAATTTTAACTTCGTAATGATTAGTCAAGGTTAGTGTTGAACTTGCCATGGTTAAATTTTGACAGTCATGGGTTGTATTTAAGTGGCCCAATTCAAAGGAATTATTTTGATGAAAGGTTGTAAGGCCGTTTAGGCAACACAGATTTTGAAGAGCTATATCTTTTGGTATGAGATGAACTGTGTGGGTTATTATATATCAAATCAAAGCACTTTAAGTTATATTTAAAACACAACTAGTTTCACTTGATTTGATGTTCAGATGTGGATGTTATGGCCCTTGCAGTGAGACTGCACGTATGTGGAAGTATGCTAGAAAAAGGATTCGGGATGGAGTCAAGTGAGGGACCATGGAATGTTAGATGGTTCACGGTACGTGGTGTGTCCCGTGAGATGATCCAATGAGCACTCCTAGAGCTTGGACCACGCCTCGGATCAAGTGGAACTCCATGGACCACTTCACGGTCCGTGTGAGCTTTCCCATTCCATGAAGGGCCTCGTGAAGTGATCCAGAGCTGGTCCAGGCTTGGGACTAGACTCCAGACCAAGTGATGCTCCACGGACCAGTACACGGTCCATGTACAGCTACACGGTCCATGAGGCCCCTTTTGAATTGGTCCAGAAAGACCCTTGAGAGTACAAATCGAAGCCATGACAAAGTAAGGACTCACGAACAGGTTCACGGTCCGTGAATGTATACATGACCACTAGGTGGCCTCCGTGAGGCCTATTTCTATGAATTCTTATAAAAACCCAAAATATTTTGAACTTAATGGTTGATATTGTATGGTGATGGACTGGTTATGGTTGAATTTTGGTAGCCATGGGTTGCGTTTAAGTGGTCGAATTCAAATCGGACCTTTTGGTGGCCTAGAGAGGCCGTTTGGGTAGTGTACTTTGAGGAATCATAACTTTTGGTATGGGATGAACTGTGTAGACTACTATATGTCAAATTTCAGCTCTTTGAGTTATCTTCTCAACACAACTAGTTTCACTCAATTCGAAGTTCGTATGAGGAAGTTATGGCCAAAACAGTGAGACTGCCCATAATTCGAAGAACGCTGGAAACAAGTTCTGGAAACTAAGTTAAGGGATGGACCACGGATTTTTTGAGGGTCCACGGTCCATGAGGGTGGTTTTGAAGTGATACAGTAGGTTCAAGGTGGCTAGGTTCCAGCCCATGGAACAAGTTAAGTCCCACGGACTACCCCACAGTCCGTGGGACTCCAAACGGACCGTGAAGGGGTTCCGTGGGGTGAGGCAGTATGTTGGTTAGGTCGTGGAGCTGGTCTCTGGGCCAAGTGTGGCTCCACGAAGCAGTACACAATCCATGTGAAGCCATACGGTCTGTGAGACCCTCCCGTGAAGTGATCCAGAAAGTTCCCGAGAGTTCAAGTCGAAGACAAAACCAAGGCAAGGCACACTGACAGTTGTACAGTTCGTGTACCACTGGACGGACCCTTGATGTCTTCTGTGTGACATTGTGTTACAGTTAATTAGTCTGTTTCATTAATAGTTAATTCGTAATTTAATTAATTCTTATGCCCTTTTTTGGCTTTCTACGGTCCCCTAAACCCCCTTAACCTAACCCTACGCCCTTTTCATCCATTCTAACACTCTCCATTCCCTTTCATCCATCCACTTCTCTCTCTAAAAATATTCTCTCACATCTCTCTAACGGTAAAAAAATCTTACCAACGGAAACATTGTCTCACCAATGGCGCGTGAGGCGTCAGTGGACGGAAAATTGCCACCGGAGTTAAGCCATAAATCTACTAACAGCAACAATAAACAAAACCAAAGGTTAAATCACACAGAAAACAAAACTACCTCCAACACCCAAGGTCGGAGTGAGGCGGTCACTAGAACTATCACTGGGTCGGAACTAGCAAAGACAACTGATATAACCACAATGGTGGAAGTAAAAGCAAACAAGGAACACCTAGCGGTGAAAAGCAAGGAGGACAAGGTTGAGGAAGACAACAAACAGATGGGGGAAGAACAACAACCGGAAACAAATGCTAAAAGGACAGAAGCCTCTTCATCAACTTATCATAGATCGAAGGACAGGGAAGAAAGGAATAGCGAGAGGAGTCCTTCTCTGCAAGAACAAGGTACCTCAACTAAAAACTCTAATTCTACTCATTCGAATAAGACCAATGTAAACCAGAGAGTCATGTTAGAGGAAAAGGAGACTGAGTATGCTGGTAGGGAATCTCAAACCCTTAGTAAAAATGAGTTGGAAAACCAAATCAAACAAGTTAACAAGGGAAAAGAAGGAGCTAGGCATCACAACAACAACACTAAGATGGACACTAGAAGCCATAATCCTTTCCCCAAAATATCTAGTAACTTTGATAAGTTGCCTCACAAGGGATTAAGGAACCAGCAGGGAAGCATACCAGTCCAGAATACCAAGCTAGACATACAAGAGGAAAATAAGAAAGGGACTAATGAAGAACCTGCCCCCTATACAGTTATACAAACTCTTGCCACCAAGCTGAGAATGAACATGGCTAAACAGGAAAGGAATATTGATATGACCTAGCCTAAGGATACATCTAAACAAGGCCATCCTGCTGTAATCTACAACAAGGAGGAATATATGATCAAATTGGTTGAGAGCTGTAGGTATACACTAATAGGAAAGTTTAGTAGCACAATGCCAAGAGTGGAGCTAATCAGGAAGTATTTTATTATGCAGACCCAATTGTTGGGGGGGGTTAAAATTGCTCACTTCAATGCTAGGCATGTATACATAGATCTAGACAATGAGACTGACTATGTTACTGTTTGGACCAAAACTAAGATGTATATAGAAGGCCAACTAATGAGAATACAAACCAGGACCCCTACTTTCAAGCCTGAAGAGGAGACTCTCATTGTTCCTATATGGGTAACCTTACCAGAGTTACCATGGCATTGCTATAATAAGGGGTTTGTTACCACCTTTCTAGCCCCAATTGGCAAAGTGATGTATCTGGATACTGCCTCCATACAGAAGACTAGGGGTAACATGGCCAAGGTAAAAATCAAAATAGACATTACTAAGGATAAACCTTCCCATGTTTGGATGGGGTTTGATGAGAAAGACTTAACCATTGGGAGATGGCAGACAATCTAATATGAAAGTATCCTAGCTTATTGCTTATACTGTAGACATCAGGGTCACTTGGATCATGAATGCACTATTAAGAAAAGGGATGAAGACTACAAAAGCAGGAAGGAAAGGGAGACAGCTAAAGGAAGTAAAACTCAGGAAGGGGAAAAATATCTCCACCAAATTTAGGATAAAGATAGGAATACCAAGGAAACTAGAATAAAAAACACAAAGGAAACTGACCAAGAACAGGAAAATGAGCAGGAAAAAGAACAATGGCAAACCCAAGAGAAGAAGGGGCACAAGAAACTAGGAAAACAGGGAAAGCAGGAGGACAAGCAAGATCAACTTCAGAATCATATCAACACAAGGGATCAACACATTCAAAGAAACTCTTCAGGTAAACAGTCTAACATAACATTATCTCAATATTATGCTGAGCTTGATTGTCAAGATCAGGACACTAACCAAGATGCCGGAGAAGAGGTAAACAAAGAGGAGAACATCAGAAATAAGGATAAGAAACAAAAGGAAGATAGTCAACAAAATCAGCTGTCTATCAAGAAGAGGAAAGGTATTGACTTATCCCCCCATGAAGAGAATGAGTTAGTTCCTCTAACACATTCTCTCATT
>JBCEWC010011605.1:0-16538 GCA_038996855.1 Solanum aculeatissimum | reverse complement strand
AGTAATTTCAGAAAAAGTTGGTATATATTGAGATTATGCATGTAAAGTATGGGATTTCTATAATTTGCCCTTAAAAATTTACCAAAAACGGAATAATAACAATGTAATACTACAATTAAGGAGTTTTATTCTTGGAATATTCAACTTCTTTTTTAATGTGCAAGACTTCTAATGGAAATTAGTCTCTCCATCTCCCACCTTTTGCCACATTGTTCAGTCTGCCATCGTGAAAAAAAAATTCAGTGTTCATCATCGTCCCAAATCCAAATCAAACCATTTACATCATGCAAAAAAAAAAAAGTAACATCCTAACTATCCCCAGAAAGAGCCCCAGACTAGCGCTGAAAATAATAGAGATTGAACCCCCAAGTTTTCAGATTCTAATCCAAACCCCATCCAAGAACAAGTCACCAGCCAAATTCTATACCAAGGCCACACTACTTTACATAACCATTTATATATCAATTTATATACAATTTTGTTATATATTAATTGCATATAATCTGGTTATACTACAAATACATGCACCGCATATACTAAAAGTCATTTATAAACTTGATCACACACACATCTCAATTATATATCACTTACATACACAAAATAAGGTCTAAATTAATGTCATATGCATATTTAAATATAGTCTAAATCTATATCAAAGGCATACCTAAATTAACATAAAATTAGTTAATATATACCATATGCATACTCATTTGGATATGCATTTTGCATATAAATCACAAATTAAGAGGAAATATATTATGTTCTAAATAATGACACGTAGATACAAATGGATACCCAATATATATTATTTTCATACAATATAAAAAATAATCACACAAGCCAAATTTTATACCAAGGCCACACTATTTTACATAACCAGTTATATATCATTTTGCATTCAATCTTTTGGTATATATCAATTGCATACAATCTGTTTATACTACACTGTTCTATTTTCCACCATGTTGTATTAAAATTGAAAATATATCATTCATTTTCACTGAAACACAGAAGAAACAAATCTGAAAAAAATAAAAAATACAAAAAAGGAGAATAAACGGATATATGAAAAAAATTTGAATTAATTTGAGTATATATAAATAACAAACTTAATGATAATGGGAGTAAAATAAGGAGCTAAAAAAGGAACAAATTGATATTTTATGCAATGGCCGAAATCGCTTAATTTCTATTCCATGATCCATAAAATCCTACCAGGCGATCTCCAACCCAACCGGACCACCTGAGCCTCTTACTGAGCTCGTTATGGATCCCTCGATATAATTATTTAGAAAAGTTGGCCCCGAGCCCTGGGCAGCGCCAGAAACCGTGGGCTAACACCAACAAAAATCTATCAAAATCACTTGTTTCCTGTTCCTTGGCCCATAAAATCCTATTAGGTGATCTCTAACCCCGTCGGGCCACCTGAGCGTCCTGTCGGGCTCGTTACGAACCCCTCAGTACAATTTTTCAGAATAGTTGGCCCCGAGCCCGGGCAACGCTTTGAACTGTAAGATAAAAATACCCATAAAAAACTGTCAAAATTGTCTCTTTCCTTTTCCTTGACCCATAAAATTCTACCAGGCTCGTTACAGACCCTAGGTATAATTTTCAAGAAATTTGGCCCTGAACCCCAGGCAGCGCTAGGAATCGTGAGCTAACATCCATGAAAAACTGTTGAAATCGCCTGTTTTCTATTAGGTCATCTCCAACCTCGCTGGGCCACCTGTTCCTATTACCTGACTCATTACGAACCCCTCAGTATAATTTTTCGAGAAAGTTGGCCCCGAGCCCCAAAAAGCGCAAGGAACCGTGGGCTAACACCTAGAAAAAATTTTGGAATCGTCTGTTTCCTTTTCCTTGGCCCATAAAATCCTACGAGGCCATCTCTAACCCCGTTGGGCCACCTGAAACTCCTGCCTGGATCGTTACGGACCCCTCGATATAATTTTTTGGGAAAGTTAGCCCCGAACCTCGGGCAGCGCCAGGAACCGTGGGCTAACACCCACGAAAAACTGCCTAAATCGCTTGTTTCCTGTTCCTTGACCCATAAAATCCTACCAAACCATCTCCAACCCCCGTGAGCCACCTGGGTCTCTTGCCTAGCTCTTTATGGATCCCTCAGTATATTTTTTCAGGAAAGTTAGCCCTAAGCCCCAGGCAGCGCCAGGAACCATGGGCTAACACCCACGAAAAATTGCCCAAATTGTCTGTTTCCTATTCCTTGACCCATAAAATCTTCCCAGGCCATCTCCAATCCATTCGAGCCACTTAGGCCTCTTGCCTAGCTCATTATGAACCCCTCGGTAAAAATATTTGGGAAAGTTGGTCCCGAGGCCTAGGCGACGCCTGGAATTGTGGGCTAACACCCACGAAAAACTGCGCTGCCCAAATTGTCTGTTTCCTATTCCTTGGCCGATAAACCCTTACTAGGAAATCTCCAACCCCATCGGGCCACCTGGGCCTCTTGCCTGACTCGTTATGAACCCCTCGGTATAATTTTTTGAGAAAGTTAGCCCCGAGCCCTGGACAACACCAGGAACCGTGGGCTAACACCTACGAAAAATTGCTCAAATCACCTATTTCCTGTTTCCTGGCCCATTAAATCTAACAAAGCCATCTCCAACCTCGCCTGAAAACTTTAGTCTCTTGCCTGGCTCGTTATGGACCCCTCGGTATAATTTTTCAAGAAAGTTGGCCGCGATCCCCAAGCAATACCAGGAAACGTGGGCTAACACCCATGAAAAACTTTCCAAATTGCTTGATTCTTTTTCCTTGGCCCATAAAATCCTATCAGGCCATCTCCAACCCGTCCAGTCCACCTGGGCCTATTGCCTGGCTTGTTACGGACCCTAATATAATTTTTTGGAAAAGTTGGCCTAAGCCTCGGGCAGCGCCAGGAATAAGGGGATAGCACCCACAAAAATTATCCAAATCGCATGTTTCCTATTCCTTGGCACATAAAATTCCATCAGACCATCTCCAACCCCGTCGGGCCACCTGGGCTTCTTTCCTGGCTTTGTACGCCCCCGGAACTGTAGGCTAACACCCACATAAAATTTTCCAAATTGCTTGTTTCCTTTTTCTTAGCCTATAAAATCCTACCATACCATCTTCCACCCCTCCGTGCCACCTGGGGCTTTTGTCTAGCTTGTTACGGACCCCTCGGTATAACCTTTTAGAAAAGATGCCCTAGAGCCCAAGGCAGTGCCAGGAACCGTGGGCTAACACCCACAAACAACTGCCCAAATCGCCTGTTTCATGTTCCTTGGCCCATAAAATCCTACCAGGACATCTCGAACCTCGCCAGGACACCTGGGCCTCTTGCCTGTTTCATTACGAACCCCTCGGTATAATTTTTTGGGAAATTTGGCCTCGAGCCCCGGGCAACGTCAAGAATCGTGTGCTAACACCCATGAAAAACTATCGAAATCGTCTATTTCTTGTTTCTTGGCCAACAAAATCCTACCCGACCATATCTAACCCCACCAGGCCACCTGGGCCTCATTCCTAACTCGTTACCGACACCTCGGTATAGGATTTCAGAAAAATTGGCCTCAAAACCCGAACAGCGCCAAGAACCATGGGCTAACACCCTTGAAATATTGTTGAAATCACCTATTTTCTGTTCCTTGGACCATAAAATCCAACCAGGCGATCTCCAACCCTTCCAGGCCACCTGGAACTCTTTCCTGGCTTGTTACGGACCCCTCGGTATAATTGTTTGGGAATGTTACTCGGACAGCGCAAGGAACCATGGACTAACACCCACGAAAAACTTCCCAAATCGCATGTTTCTATTTCTTGGCCCATAAAATACTACAAGGCCATCTCCAACCCCACCGAGCTACCTGGGCCTCTTGCCTGGATTTTTCAGGATCCCTCGGTATAATTTTAAGGGAAAGTTGGCCTTGAGCCCCACGCAGTTCCAGGAACCGTGGGCTAACACCCACAAATAATTGCCCAAATTGGTTTTTTCCTATTTCTTGGCCCATAAAATCCTACCAGACCATCTTCAACCCTGTCGCGCCACCTGACCTCTTACTTGGACCGTTATGGGCCCTTCGGTATAATGTTTTGGGAAAGTTGGCTCTAAGCCCCAGCCAACGCTAGGACCTGCGGGCTAACACCCATGAAAAACTACTCAAATTTCCTGTTTCTTGTTCCTTGTCCCATAAAATCCTACCAGGCCATCTCATCCCCGCCAGGCCACCTTGGACTCTTGCCTGACTCATTATGGATCCCTCGATATAATATTTTTGGAAAGTTATCCCCGTGTAGCGCTAGAACTGTGGGCTAACACCCATGAAAAACTACCCAAAATGTTTATTTCCTATTCCTTGGGCTATAAAATCCTACCAGGCCATCTCCAACCCTGTCGGGCTACTTGGGCCTCTTTCCTGGCTCGTTATGGACCCCTCAGTATAATGTTTCAAGAAATATTTCCTTGAGCTCCGGGCAACGCTCGAAATCGTGGGCTAACATCCACGAAAAACTACCCAAATCACCCGTTTCCTATTCCTTAGCCCATAAAATTCTACCGGCCATATCCAACACCGTTGGGTCACCTGGGCCTCTTGCCTGGCTCGTTATGGGCCCCTCGGTATAATGTTTTGGAAAAGTTGGCCCCGAGCCGTAAACAACGCTAGGAACCGTGGGGTAACACCCACGAAAAACTGCCCAAATTGCCTGTTTTTTGTTCCTTGACCCATAAAATACTACCAGACCATATCCAAACCTGGTGGTCCACCTGCTTCGGTATAATATTTTGCGAAAGGTTTCCCTAAGCCCTGAGTAGCGCGAGGAACCGTGAGATAACATCCACGGAAAATTGTCCGAATCATCTGTTTCTTGTTTCTTAGCCCATAAAATATTACCAGGCCATATCCAACCCCAGCAGGCCACTAGAGCCTCTTGTCTGGTTTGTTACGGAACACTCGGTATAATTTTTTTGAAAAGTTGGCCCCAATCCTCGAGCAGCGCAAAAAACCGTGGGCTAACACCCATGAAAAATTATCCAAATCGCTTGTTTCTTGTTCGTTGGCCTATATAATACTACCAGACCATATCCAACCTCGGTGGGCACCTGGGCCTCTTGCCTAACTTGTTACAGACCCCTCAGTATAATATTTTGAGAAATTTTACCCCGAGCCCCGGGCAGCGTTAGGAACCGTGGGCTAATACCCACGAAAAACTGTTCAAATCGCTTATTTCTTGTTCCTTGACCCTTAAATCACCATCAGGCCATATCCAACCCCGGGGGGCCAACTGGGCCTCTTTCCTAGCTCATTATAAACCCATCGGTATAATTTTTTTGAAAAGTTAGGCCCGAGCCCCGGGCAACGCCAGGAACCGTGTGCTAACACCCACGAAAAACTACCTAAATCGTCTGTTTCTTATTCCTTGACCCATAAAATACTACCAGGTCATATCCAACCATGGCGGGTCACCTGGGCCTCTTTCTTAGCTCATTACAAACCTCTCGGTATAATATTTTGAGAAAGTTGGCCTCGAGCCCTTAGCAGCACCAGAAATCGTGGGCTAACACCCATGAAAAACTGTTTAAATCGCCTGTTTCATGTTTCTTTGCCTATAAAATACTACCAGGACATATCCAACACCGACGGACCACTTATGCTTCTTTCCTGTTTTGTTACAAGCCTCTTGATATAATTTTTTGAGAACGTTGACCCTGAGCCCTGGTTAGCACCACGAACTGTGGGCTAACACCCACGAAAAATTGCCCAATTCACTTTTTTCTTATTCTTAGGCTCATAAAATACTACCAGATCATATCCAACCCTGGTGGGCCACCTGGGCCTCTTGCTTTGCTCGTTACAGACCCCTCGGTATTTCTTTTAAGAATGTTGGCCCCGATTACCTTGCTCGTTACAGACCCCTTGGTATTTTTTTTGGGAATATTGGCCCCGAGCCCCCGGCAGAGCCAGGAACTGTGGGCTAACTCCCATGAAAAACTGTCAAATCACTTGTTTCTAGTTCCTTGACCCATATAATACTACCAGGCCATATCCAACTCTGACGGGATGCATAAGCCTCTTGCCTGGATCGATACAAATCCCTTGGTATAAGTTTTTTGGAAAGTATTCCCCAAGCACGAGGCAGTGCTAGAAACCGTGGGCTAACACCCACGAAAACTTTTCAAATCGTCTGTTTCTTGTTCATTGGCCCATTAAATACTACTAGAACATATCCAACCCCCGGCGGGCTACCTGTGTCTCTTGCCTAGCTCGTTACAGACCCATCAGTATAATTTTTTAGAAAGTTTGGCCTCGAGCCCGGGCAACGCCAGGAACCGTGGGCTAACACCCACAAAAAATTGTCCAAATGACTTGTTTCTTGTTTCTTGGCCCATAAAATACTACCAGGCCACAACCAACCCTGGAGGGCCACTTGAACCTCTTGCCAGAATCATTATAGACCCCTCGGTATAATTTTTTGAAAAATTTCACTCCGAGCCCAAATCGCCTCTTGCTTGTTCCTTGGCCGATACAATACTACTAGGCCATATCCAACCCCGGCGGGCAACCTTGGCCTCTTACCTAGCTTGTTATAGACCCCTCTATATAATATTTTAGGAAAAGTGGCCCCAAACTCCGGTTAGCGCCAGGAACCATGGGCTAACACCCATGAAAACTGCCCAAATTGCCTATTTCTTGATCCTTGGCCCATAAAATACTTCCAGGCCATATCCAACCTTGGAGGCCCACTTGGGCCTCTAGCCTGGCTCGTTACAGACCAACGGTATAATTTTTTGGGAGCGTTGGCTCCGAGTAGCGCCAGGAACCATGGGCTAACACCCACGAGAAACTACCCAAATCGCTTGTTTCAATTCCATATTCAACTAGAGTGGGCCACACGGGGCTCTTGCCTAGCTCGTTATAGACTCCTCGGTATAATGTTTTGGGAAAGTTAGCCCCGAGGCCTGGGAAGTTCCAGAAATCGTGGGCTAACACCCATGAAAAACTGCCCAAAATGTTTGTTTCTTGTTCCTTGGCCTATATAATACTATTAGACCATATCCAACCCCAACGGGCCACCTAGGCCTCTTTCCTTGCTTGTTAAAGACCCCTCGATATAATTTTTTAGGAAAGTTGGCCCCGATCCTCGGGCAACGCCTGGAACCGTGGGAAAACACCCACGAAAAACTACCCAAATCAGCTATTTCTTGTTCCTTGACCCATAAAATACTACCTGACCATATCCAACCCCGACGGGCCATCTGGTCCTCTATCCTGGCTCGTTACAAACCCCTTGGTATAATTTTTCAGAAATGTTGGCCTCAAGCCCAGGCAGCGCCAGGAACCATGGGCTAATATCCACGAAAAACTGCCCAAATTGCCTTTTTTCTTATTCCTTAGCCCATAAAATGCTACCAAACATATTTAATCTCGACGGGCCACCTGAGCCTCTTGTCTAGCTTGTTACAGATCCCTTGGTATAATTTTTTTGGAAAGTTGGCCTCGAGCCCCAGACAGCGCCAGGAACCGTGGGCTAACAACCATGAAAAACTGTCCAAATCGCCTATTTCTTATTCCTTGACCCATAAAATACTATCAGGCCATATCCAACCCTAGAGGGCCAGTTAGGCCTCTTTCCTGGCTCGTTAAAGGCCCTTTAGTATAAATTTTTGGAAAAGTTATCCCTGAGCCCCTGGCAGCGCCAGGCACCGTGGGCTAACACCCATGAAAAATTGTCCAAATCATTTGTTTCTTGTTCCTTGACCAATAAAATACTACCCGACCATATCCAACCCCGGTGGTCCACCTGGGCCTCTTTCCTGGCTAGTTACAGACCCCTCCATATAATTTTTTGGGAAAGTTGGCCCCAAACCCCTGATAATGCCACGAACCGTGGGCTAACACCCATGAAAAATGTCCAAATCGTCTGTTTCTTGTTCCTTGACCCATAAAATACTACCAGACCATATCCAACCCCTGTGAGCCACTTGAGCCTCTTGCATGGCTTGTTAGAGATCCCTCGGTATAATTCTTTTGGAAAGTATGCCCCCGGCAGCGCTAGGAACTGTGGGCTAACACCCACGAAAAATTACTGAAATCACATATTTCTAATTCCTTGGCCCATAAAATACTACTTGGCCATATCCAACCCCGGCAGACCACCTAGGCCATTAGCGTGGTTCGTTATAGACCTCTAGGTATAATATTTTGTGAAAGTTTGCCCGAGCACCGGGCAGCGCCAGGAACTGTGGGCTAACACCCACGAAAAACTACCCAAATCACTTGTTTCTTGTTACTTGACCCATAAAATTCTAGCAGGCCATATCCAACCCCGACGGGACACCTGAGCCTCTTTCCTGGTTCGTTTCAAACCACTCGGTATAATATTTTGGGAAATTTGGCCTCGAGCCCCGAGCCCAGGGCAACGCCAGAAACGCGTTTCAAATCATCTGTTTCTTGTTCCTTCGCCCATAAAATACTATCAGGCCATATCCAATCCTGGTGGGCCACCTGGTTCTTTTTCTTGGCTCATTATAGATCACTCGGTATAAGTTTTTGAGAAAGTTGGCCTTGAGCCCCGAACAACGATAGAAACCGTGAGCTAATACCCATAAAAAATTATCAAAATCACTTGTTTCATATTCCTTGACCCATAAAATACTACCAGGACATATCCAACCCCGGCGGGCCACCTGGGACTCTTGCCTGGCTCGTTAAAGACCCCTCTGTATAATTATTTGGGAAAATTGACACCGAACCCCGGGCAGCGCCAGGAACCGTGGGCTAACACCCATGAAAAACTACGCAAATTATTTGTTTCTTGTTCCTTGACCCATAAAATACTACCAGACCTTATCTAACCCCCGCGGGCCACCTAGGCCTCATGTCTGACTCGTTACAGACCCTTCGGTATAATTCTTTGGGAAAGTTGGCCCCGAGTTCTGGGCATCACCAGGAACCATGGGATAACACCTACAAAAAATTATCCAAATCACCTGTTTCTTGTTTATTGGCCCACAAAATACTACCAGGCCATATCCAACCCCGGAGGGCCACTTGATCCTCTTGCATGGCTCATTACAGACACCTAGATATAATTTTTTGGGAAAGTTGAACCCGAGCACCAGACAGCGCCAGAAACCGTGGGCTAACATCAACAAAAAATTGCCTAAATCGTCTTACTTCTTGTTCCTTGGCCCATAAAATACTACCAGGCCATATCCAACCCCGGCCGACCACCTGGGCCTCTTCCCTGGCAAGTTACAGACCCCTCGGTATAATTTTTTGAGAAAGTTGGCCCCAAGCCTAGGACAGCGCCAGGAATCGTGGGCTAACACCCACGAAATATTATCCATATCGTCTGTTTCTCGTTCCTTGGCCTATAAAATACTACCAGGCCATAGACAACCCCGGTGGGTCACCTGGCCCTCTTGTCTGGATCGTTACAAACTCCTCGATATAATTTTTTGGGAAAGTTGGCCCCCAGCCCCGGGCAGAGCCAGGAACCGTGGGCTAACACGAACAAAAAATTGGCCAAATGGCATATTTCCTATTTCTTGGCCCATAAAATCCAACCAGGCCATCTCCATCCCGCCGAGCTACCTGGGCCTATTTCCTGGCTCGGTACGGACCCCTCAATATAATTTTTTGAGAAAGTTAGCCCCGAATCCTGGGCAGGATTCGTGGGTTAACACCCACGAATAACTATCCAAATTGCTTGTTTCTTGTTCCTTTCCCCATAAAATACTACCAGGTCATATCCAACCCCGGCGGCCCACCTGGACCTCTATCCACGCTCGTTACAGACCCTGTGGTATATTTTTTGGGAAAGTTGTCCCCAAGTGTCGGGCAACACCTGGAACCGTGGGCTAACACCAACAAATAACTGCTCAAATCGCCTATTTCTTGTTCCTTGACCCATAAAATACTACCAGGCCATATCTAACCCCTATGGGCCACCTGGGCCTCTAGCCTGGCTCGTTACAGTCCCCTAGATATAATGTTTTGGGAAAGTTGGCCCCGAACCCTGGGCAGCAGCAGGAATCGTGGACTAACACCCACGAAAAACATCCCAAATTATTTGTTTCTTGTTCCTTGGCCCATAAAATACTACCAGGACATATCTAACCCCGGAGGGCCACTTGGGCCTACTGACTGGCTCGTTATAGACCCCTCGGTATATTTTTTTGATATATAGGCCTCAAGCCCCGAGCAATGCAAGGAATCGTGGACTAACACCCACGAAAAACTTCACAAATCGCCTGTTTCTTGTTCCTTGGCCCATAAAATGCTACCAGGTCATATCCAACCCCGACGGTCCACCTGGTCCTTTTGCCTGGCTCATTATAGACCACTAGGTATAATTTTTTGGGAAAGGTGGCCCCGAGCCCCGGGCAGCGGCAGGAACTGTGGGCTAACACCCAAAAGGACATATCCAACCCCGGTGGGTCACCTGGGTCTCTTGCTTGACTTTTTAAATACCCCTCAGTATAAGTTTTTGGGATATTTGGCGCTGAGCCTTGGGCAGCGCACGAACTGTGGCTAACACCCACGAAAAATTATCCAAATCGCATGTTTCTTGTTCCTTGGCCCATAAAATACTACCAGGTCATATCCAACCCCGGTAAGCCACTTGGGCCTCTTATCTGACTCGTTACAAAACCCTCGATAAATGTTTTTTAGAAAGTTGGCCCCGAGCCCCGGGCAGCAATAAGAACCGTGGGCTAACACCCACGAAAAATTGCCCAAATCACCTATTTCTTGTTCTTTGGCCCATAAAATACTACCAGGCCATATCCAACCCCGGCGGGCCACCTGAGCCTCTTTCCTGGCTCGTTACAGACCCCTCGGTATAATGTTTTGGGAAAGTTGCCCCGAGCCCCCGGCAGCACCAAGAATCGTGGGCTAACATCCAAAAAAACTGGCCTACGCGCTTGTTTCTTGTTCCTTGGTTCATAAAATACTACCAGGTCATATCCAACCCTGGTGGGCCACCTGGGCGTCTTTTTTGGCTAGTTACAGACCCCTCGGTATAATTTTTTGGGAAAGTTATCCCCAAACCTCGGGCAGCGCCAGGAGCTGTGGGCTAATATCCATGAAAAACTACCAAAATTGTTTGTTTCTTAATCCTTGAGCCATAAAATACAACCATGTCATATCCAAACCCTTTGGGGAACCTGGGCCTCTTTCCTGGCTCTTTACAAACCCCTCGGTATAATTAATTGGAAAAGTTGGCCCCCAGCCCTTGGCAGCGCCAGGAACCGTGGGCTAACACCAATAAAAAACTGTTCAAATGACCTATTTTCTATTCCTTGGCCTATAAAATCCAACCAGGCCATCTCCAACCCCGCCGAGCCACCTAGGCCTCTTGCCTGGCTGGGTATGAACCCCTCGATATAATTATTTGAGTAAGTTAGCCCCGGGCAGCGTCAGGAACCATGGGCTAACTGATGTGCTGCCAAAATACAACTCTTTTAATGCTTAAAACTTAGGATTTTGTGCATTCTCAAAGTGACGTTAGTAGATTTGATGTTTTTTGTTTCTTCAAGATTTCAGTGTTGGCATGGTTTTGAACTTGAAGTACAGATTCTTCAGGAAATTGGCAGTTTACAAGACTCTCTATGGGTCGTGGGTCATTCCACGAGTCAAAGAGAGGGTTTCATTTGTTTATCCAGTGAGGGATTGAAAAGTGAGTCCCACTCTACAAGATCCGAGCATGAGTCATAGTCTGTCTTACGAGTCGTAGAGTGTCGTCGTTAACTGAAGAAGCAGAAAGTGAAGAGTTGTTGAAAGTGGCTCAGACGAAACCCTTCACGGGTCGTGGAATCCTCCACGACTCGTGAAGGAGGTTTCTTGAAGAGTTCTAGTAGCTGCAACCACATTTCACGAAACCCTAACTCACGAGCTGTGAACTGTCTTACGAGCCGTAAAAGGTACTCATGACCGGTGCTTACACAATTATCCTATTTCATTTCAGCTTTGTATTTTAAGTATTATAAATAAGTTTTTTTAAAGGTTTTTATCAGATATAGATGGATATAGATCAATAGAGAATGTCTTAGAACATTAGATACAATACTTTAGAGAGCTTATGAATAATATTTTGTGATTCTATCAATTCAAGTTTGTAATTTCATTGAGATTTCAGATTTTGTTCATCAATTCTTGTTGCGTAAGTTATTTAATTATATATTCTTCTTACATAATTTCTGATCAAACCTCAAGTATGCGTGGCTAAATCCACAACTAGGGTTGGAGGAAACATGACGAACTAACTAAGATAAAATCGGATTACTTGTAATTTCTTGGATGGTGTTAGGATGTAATTAACTTCTTCAATTTAACTAATTTTTAACGGAAGGTCTATGTTGTTTGACACCCCTCGAACAATAGAGTGCAACATCCCTAACTAGATATACAAATAGAATAGATTTCATGAATAGACAGACATTCCATTGATTTTTAAATTTTGGGCTGAAAAAGCTTGTCGATCCAAATGAATCATTCTTCTGGTCTGTCTTTGCTCCCCACCTCGAAACTGACCCATGACACAGCGCTCATTCACTTCGCACACAAGAAGAATGAGAAATACAAGTTTCCAATATGCAAAGAAATCAATGGCACAATTACTGTAAGGTGTAATATAAGGCTAAGCCAATAGCGAGTAATCCACATTATATAGTCAGTCTACACTTTCTATGACTTTTGACAAACTATATTGTATAGTCATGTATATTTTCTATGATTTTAGGCTATTCTTTATGTAAATAAAATATGACAATATTTATTGTAAATTAATTAGTTTATTATATATTTGAAATTATACATATAATATTTAAGAGTTAATTTTTTGATGGTCACCAAGGGGGATTTTTATGAATAGCCTAGGCTTGAAACTTAATATGATCAAATAGCTATATTTTACATAATTACATGGCATAACCTCGGTTATGTGACCTGGAGGGGAGGAGAGAGGCGAATTGTATATGTATATTTGTTAAATTGTGTATGTATATCTGTGAAATAATTGTATAGTTTAACTAATATACATATGTATTTGTATATCTGGTAAGCAAGTCTGGGAGAGGGGGGAGAGAGGCAAGTGAGATCGAGAGAGGGAGGAGAGAGGCGAGCGAGAGAGGGCAGAGAATGAGGAGAGACGAATTGTATATGTATACTTATCGAATTGACTATGTATATCTATCAAAATAATTGTATATATGCAGTATGTATACATATGTAATTGTATATCTGGCAAGAAATTGCAAAGAGAGAGGAGAGAGGAAGAGAGGAGATAGAAAATAGCAACAAAACCCTAACTATAGTTATAAATTGTAATTTTTTTCAAACTATAGTTGTATAATGTAAATACATATCATATATTTGCCTAATTACGTTATTTTTCCATGAAATGAAAATAACCCTCCATAATTTGTAATTTTGAGTTGGGCAGATTACTTGGACTAAGATAAATTTAAAAAACGGATCAATATATAACTCATTCAATTTTTACTAATTTTAATTGCTTTATTTTTGCTATTATAATTATATATAACATATCAATAAAAAAATTACACAAATCCATTAAGTCAAAATTCCTTACCTTAAATAATAAAATTATTACTAATTATTCATAATGGCTGTTAAACCCATTTTGTTCCACTTTGTCTAATTTGGCTACGTTTAATTATTCATGATAAAATCATTCTTCTTTTTTTTTTGTTATTACAGTCAACTTACTACAAATTGAAGTTACAAACAAATTAAGAAGAAATTTACAATTATAAAAATTACAGTCAACTTACTACAAATTGAAGTTACAAACAAATTAAGAAGAAATTTACAATTATAGCATATGAAGTCATGACAAATTGATATGATATCATGTTATATTCAATAAAATTATTCTCTTAAATTATCTATATATATTAAATAATCATATAGTAATTACAAAGTTACAAATAAAAAAAAGGAAAAAAATTGAAAGAGAAAAGTAAATTTCATTTAAAGAAATCAAATCAAATCAAATCTTGAAAAAGATCACAAATACATTAAAAAATATATAAAAAAACTTTGACCATATCAATCTTTGATACTATATATATTGTCACAACATCAAGAACTTCAAAGTGAAACAAATAAAAAACATGGACAAGTCTTCAATGGTTGCAATTTTGCTAGTCATCACCTCTTTGATCTTTTCATTTGGTTAGTTTTTCTTCTAATTACAAAAGAATTTAATAATTTGTAATTAATTTTCATGTTATATTATGTTATATAATTTTTTTAATTTTTTTTTTGATTCTCAGATATTGTGATGGGACAGATGTGCTCTTCGATTAGGGATTGTGATTTTGATAAATGTGAAAATGAATATGTGGCATGTATTGATGGCATGTGTAAATGTTGCACAAAGGCTTGGGATCCAGTATGTCATCTTGTTGATCAAAAAAGTATGGATTTTGGACGCAAAGTAATAATTTCAGAGGACTCTTTTTAATTAAATTTTTAGAGTTATTTAGATTTTTTTGGTATTATTAAAAAAAATGTGATCTTGCTTGACATGTTTATGAATAATATTATTGAATTACATATGCATTTTCCCACTTTTATATAATCTATCTATATTATATTAAAGGAAAACTTACATAAATCCCATAGTGTAAAAAATAAATTACATTTTATCTCTATCTTTTACTAATTTACAAAAATCTCTTAAAATATGAGTAATCCAGATTCATCTCAATACACATGATACATAACAAGTGAAATACCAATTAATTATTCTGTTACGATTAAAAAGGAAACAAAATTTAAACATTAATATAAAATTTCACAAATAACGCAAATCGAGTTGATTTCAATCTCTTCCAAATCATAAACAACTCCTACCAATTCAAATTTTGTTTTCTTGCATCTCTCTTAAATTGTCATAGATTCAATAGATTTGGTGACGCAATAACGACTACCGTTGCTTCCAGATCCGGTGACGTCATTTTCGTCAACATTGAACGAGCAGTGATTTTTTGACATTTCTGTTCTGCAAATTTTCAATGAATGATGAACATACATCTTTGAATTTCATAAAAATATATATTTGAATAAGAAATTCATACCAGTCAGCGTAAGGTGATACACATCAAAATACAAAAAATATGTCCCTAATTAATACTTTTAAATGTGAATCAACTATACAAAAAAAAAATATTTGAGCATGTTTAATGATTCACCGTAAAAATTAATTAACAAATCTTTATGAATCGTCAAATTTCAATGAATCTTCACCTTATTTTATATACCCAATGAATCATCAACCAATAACAAGCAAAAACTGTCCCAGTGGAACACTGGGTGTTTGAAAAAACAAATCTTGGACAAAGATGATTGATTAATTACGCTTTAGACTTTCTTGCATTTTTTTGAGATTTTTGGATTGGGATTTTTGAACTTGAAGTTTTGTCCTTATTCGATTTGATTTCTCCCTTTTTCTTCATTTCCATAAGATCATGGATGTGTTTAGATCTGTGAATTCAAAAGAAACCATTGAAATTGGAATGAGGAAAATGAAGTTAACCTACCTTATTTTTGAAATTTGAAATTGATAATAGCCATAAGATCATGGGTGTGTTTAGATCTGTGAATTTCAAAAGAAACCATTGAAATTGGAACGAGGAAGATGAAATTAACCTACCTTATTTATGAAATTTGAAATTGATAATAGATGGAGAAAATGTCGGTTGAGATTGAAGAGAACTTAATTTAGGCGAAAAAAAAGGGTTTGTGGCGGAGAAGATGAGCTTGTGAAATAAGTGTATCGGTTGTGTGGAGAGAAACTATAAAAAGAGGGATTTTCGAAATTTTTAAAAATGGTAGGGAATATTTGAGAATAATGAAAATTAAGTTTTGTATTTTGGTAAATAATCCTATATTAAAAGCGTGAAAGTTCCTAGAAATATTGTTTGAATTTTTTGGTCTTTTTGCCCTTCATTAAAAGACTCTTCTTTAGACAAAATTGTATTTTCATTCAATTATTATTTTGAATAATATTAAATATTGATTATAATAAATATAGTAAAAAAGAGAATGTTTTTCTTATTATAGTTAAATTTTGAATAATCTTTTTTCAACTAAAATAAACTTGACAAAAAAAAAGTTTAAAAAAGGCAAAAAAAAAAAAGTTTTTTAAAAGTCCCCCAAAAATAGGCAAAATAATAGTAAAAAGAATAAAAAATAAGTTAAAAAAATATATATAGTCAAAAAAAGTCCTCTCAAAAGTTTTCTACAAAAAGGTTCTAAAATATAGGGGAATTGTTTTTTTAAAAAAAATCTTTAAAAAATATGCAAAATAAGAGGTAAAAAAAGTAAGAAAAACGTCTGGAAAAAACATAGTAAATAGAAGTCCCAAAAATAACAGAAGTTTTCTATTGAAAAGCCTAAAAAATAGGCAAAAGTTTTCTACTAACATTTGATTCCTAAGTTTATGGGGGCATCAATTAACTATACCTTTTATAAAATAAATTTTAATTATTTAATTATTTTTAGAAGGAAAAAAAAGGTTTT